>PISX010008103.1:41248-84432 GCA_004024625.1 Mellivora capensis | reverse complement strand
TTGAAGCCGGGATCTGGTATTCCTGCCTGACCACCAGAGGGAATGGAAACTTGACCGCGACACGTAGTCAAGAGCAGAAGGGAGGACTGTCCAGGCTGGTAACATTTCTAGTCTGTTGCCTTCTGAAATGCACTTGCTGCTTGCTTGCCCCCGCCCCCACAGTTTATATTCTGCTCAGTATCACCACCCTCTTAGACGTGTCTGTCAGCTTCGCGGGTGGGGGTGGGGTGGGTGGAGGACGTGGGAGGAGGGATCAGGATTCAAGGTTGGGCCAGGCAGGGCTGAGAAACTGACTGTCCTAGGAGTACCCATGGCCATGGCTTTGTGCAGGAAACTGATCGCATATGTTATGGCAAATGTGCATTGGAGTTGCATTGGCACGGTAGACTAGGCACATCTCCGCACCTTTCATACCAAATCTCAGGGAAGGACGGGAGAGAGGCAGGGGTGCAGGGATAGTGCCTGCAAACTGGAAATGCTGAAGAAGTTCTATAATATGGAAATCAGCCTTCCTGAGGAAGCAGCTCACTACACACTTTGTTGGAGAAGACTGCTCTGGGTGGAGCGTGAGTCAGGGTAGCTGGCAGTGCTGCCTCTGGAGCCGGGAGCAGCAGTGATGAGGGGGGAAGCAGCACCGTCCCCCGCCACCGCTGCTGCTGAGCCGAACGCGTGAGTGGCACCTGCAGAGCTGTGGAAACAGACTGTGAGCCCCACGATGGAAAAGGCAGGATCTAGATGTCCTCGTGTGCAGAAGACGAACTCCCAGCTCATCCCTCCTGGCAGCACATGTGCTGCCAATGGAAGGTCTAACATCCTGAGAGTTAAGTGAGCAAACAAGAGATGCGTCAAGAAGTACAGTTAGTACCTCCAGGAGGCTGACTGGCAGTGAGACACATGGGCAGTCCCCAGTGAACCAGAGCTCCTGATGTCCCTGTCCTTGGTATAGTCCCCCTTTCGCGCTGGCCCTGGGCTAGCCTCTGACCTGCTTGAATCGGTACGCTTTAGCAGAAGTGTGCCAGCTCCAGGTTTCAATCTTGTGTTCTGTGTTTGTGCTCTTGGCAGCCCTGAGTCACCATTTAAGAAGTCCAGATACCCCCCACTGGCGAGATGAAGTAGAGATGGAACAGAGAGTCCCCCAGGCTACATGGAGAGAGAGAAGCCTGGCTGTCCCGGCTGATCACTACCCCACCAACTGACACACCAGCTGAATACAGCTATATGGGCCACCGAGCCTGCCAAGGGTACAGAACCACGAGCAAATAGTTGTTGAAGCTATAGTTTGGGGCAGTTGGTTAAACAGCAGCAAATAGCTGAAATAGAATGCAAGATAACATCACACACACACACACACACACACACAAGTCCTGGAAATTAAACATTTGATTGTTGGGGGGGGACTGTGTTTCAATTTTTTTTCTTAAGTGGTCTCCTGTGTTTATTCTTCTAGAATACCAGTAATATTTAGAATCACATTGTCAAGTTGCAAAGAGGATGCCATTAAACTTTTTTGTTATAGAAGTAATATATGTATATATTCATAATAACAAGCCAAACAATGCAAAAGGCATAAAGATGATTATAATAATTTCTCTCTCTTCCCACCCTATTCCACCCCCCTGACAACCACTGTTTAGAGTTTAGTGTTATCCTTACATACCATTCTTTTTTTTTTTAAGATTTTATTTATTTGACAGAGATCACAAGTAGGCAGAGAGGCAAGCAGAGAGAGAGAGGAAGGGAAGCAGGCTCCCTGCTGAGCAGAGAGCCTGATGTGGGGCTCGATCCCAGGACCCTGAGATTATGACCTGAGCTGAAGGCAGAGGCTTTAACCCACTGAGCCACCCAGGCGCCCCAGTTTTATCCTTACATACCATTCTTTATGCTTCTAGAAACATGGAAACATATACATGGGGTCATGATTTTTTTCTTTTCACTTTAAAATAATGAATATGGGATCATATGATTGACATTACTATGAAATTTGCTTTTCTTATTCAAGAGTCAATCATAAAAATGCTTCCTTCCTGGTCAATAAATATAAATCTTCTTCATCATTTAATTTTTAAAATTTATTTTTCCTTTCTAACTCTCATCATACAGTAGTTTAAAGAGCTCAGTTATTCTGGAAGGCTTGTGAAAAGCTCTGTTGTTCTCGAGGCAACCTCCCTTGATTCCTTTAGCTCAAAATAACATGTTTATATAGCTACTTATTCACATAAGCATGAGCATTGGAGACAGTATCTATTTATTTTTTTAAAGATTTTATTTACTCATTTGAAAGAGAGAGTGAGAAAGAACGACAGTGGGGAGGGGCAGAGGGAAAGTGGGAAGCCGTCTCCCTGCTGAGCAGGTAGCCAGATGCAGGACACTATCCCAGGACTCCAAGATCATGACCTGAGCAGAAGGCAGATGCTTAACCAACTGAGCCACCCAGGCGCCTGGAGACAGGATCTACTTACTTCCCAGTATGGAAGATAAGGATTTACTGTCCTCATCTCCAATCCTTATCTCACGAACATGCTTGCTTCCCCACACAACCTCAATATAATTATATCCTAAACATGGCTGGAAATGTGATACACTAGATCAATATTCCATGTTTACATTATTGGGACCATGTAAAACCCTGTTCATAACTGAAACTCATAGAATTACTTTCCTGAACAAATTTTTACAAGTAATCTCTGCGCCCGATGTGAAGGTCAAACTCACAACCCGGAGATCAATAGTCACAAGTTCCACCAACTGAACCAGCCAGGTGCCCTGAAACAGCTTTTCTTTTTTTTCCTTTGAAGTTAGTAATTGCTTTTGTTTTCCTGTTCTATGAATATATCACTACTCCAATCCCAAACACTTTGCCAATTATCTAAATCTCTTCTCAATACTCTTGGAGACATCGAGAATTTTCATCCATTTCATCTGATGGAAGTATCTTTCCCGAACCAAATCTTCCCTCCTGCTCTGATCTGGGCTGACTGCTGTCCACACTGCCGCCCATTGTCACCCTAGGGAGTCCAGTTGCTTTTCTCTTGAACTGGAGTCCTGATTCCTGTGTCCCGTGTCTTTTCGTTCTTGGGTTTCGCCCTCGTTTTGGTAGAGTATATGCCCCAGCAGCTTCCTGAGAAGGCCTATGTGGCAGGTAAGTATTTTCGGAATTTGCGCATCTCAAAAGTTTTTCATTCAGTTCACACGAAATTACGAGTTTTCCTGGGTACAAAATTCAAAGAAATAACTTTCCCTCAGAGAAGTTATGGTTCATTGCCTTCTAACATCCAGTGTTACTCTTGACGGGTCCAAAGCCTTTCTGATTTTTGATCTTTCACCCGTGAACTCTCTTTTGCTCTCTCCCAGGAAGCTTGTAGGGTCTTCTCCAGATCACTAGCCTGTGTGTTTTGTGATGATGTGCTTTGATATGAATCTATTTTATCTTCGCTGAAGAAATCTCTTCTGAAAGCTTTCAGCTAGCTCCAACAGAAGAGGGTCAAAAATCCACATTTGGGGCTGGGCTAACGCTTGGAGAAGACTTGCCACCAGGTTTGCAGACTGAGTGACCCTTTTGTCTGCTTCTGTTTGAGAACAGGGCACTAAAAACCTATTGGAAGAGCTGAGTTCGTGAGTGGGTTTATCCACAGCGGACTCCTGTAAAGGTCAGGCTGGATCTTTTGCGGGGAATCCTTTTGGGTCTATCCTCATGAGCTAGTCAGAGTCTCTAAAAAGGACCCTTTGACTCCTCGCCCAAGGAGGTTAAGCCTCATGGCCAGAGCCTGGGCATTAAGTGGAAGAAGAGGTTTGAGAAGAAGGTCTCAACATTTAACATGTAAATGTCACTTATCCTTCTGGTTCTTGAAGGGAGGTCCTGCCCTCTGCTACATCTGGCCTCTAGCAGCTGGCTCAGAGACCATTAATTCTAATCTCTCCACACAGTAAGCCCCCAGTTTTCTTTGGGGAATTGGAAGGGAAGGTTGTTAAGCCATGTTGAGTGTGAAGAGAATCTGAGGATATAACTGTTTCTTTTTTTTTTTTTTTTTTTTTTAAGATTTTATTTAGGGACTCCTGGGTGGCTCAGTGGGTCGAGCCTCTGCCTTCAGCTCAGGTCGTGGTCTTGGGGTCCTGGGGTTGAGGCCCGCATCGGGCTCTTTGCTCGGTGGGGAGCCTGCTTCCACCCCCTCTACTTGTGATCTCTGTCAAATAAATAAATAAAATCTTTAAAAAACAAGATTTTATTTATCTTTGCTAGAGAGAGAGAGAGAGCAAGCACACAAGCAGGGGGGAAGGGGAGGAGGGAGAAGCAGACTCCCTGCTGAGAGGGGAGCCTGATGCAGGACTTGATCCCAGGACCCCAGAACTATAACCTGAGCTGAAGTCAGATGCTTAACTGACCGAGCCCCACAGGTGCCCAGGGGGTGTAACTGTTTCTTAAATATTCCCTTAAATAATCAACCCTCCCCATTTTTTCCAACCTTCCCTTTCCCCCCATTTCCAGAAGTACCTGGCACCTTCCATGCCAGAGCCTTTGGGGAACTGTGTAAAAATCAGGGTCACCCCAGGCTTTTCCCCCTGCCAGGTCCACAGGCACCTTTCTCCGGTTGGCTATTACTCAATGTTACTTTTCAGCTTCCAAAATGTCATGGATCCTGTCTGCCATCTCAATCACTATGCTCGTCTTTAATGTCTGTAAATGTCTTTTATTTTTTATTTTATTTTATTTTATTTTTTTTAAAGATTTTATTCATTTATTTGACAGGCAGAGATCACAAATAGGCAGAGAGGCAAGCAGAGAGGGAGAGAGGAGGAAGCAGGCTTGCTGCCGAGCAGAAAGCCCGATGCGGGACTCGATCCCAGGACCCTGAGATCATGACCTGAGCCGAAGGCAGAGGCTTTAAACCACTGAGCCACCCAGGCGCCCCTGTAAATGTCTTTTAAAAACAATGCTGTGGGTGTGATAAACAGACAGAAATTTGGCTCCACCTAAAAAAAATGAAGTGTGGTGGAAATCATAAAAATTCAAATGACAGTAGGATTCACTTTTTCTTATTTTTAATCCTTCTAAATAGCATTTACTATAAAGATTAGTCCAAAGTGGATCACAGACCTAAGTGTTAAACTATAAAAATGTCTTGGGACGCCTGGGTGGCTCAGTTTGTTAAGCGGCTGCCTTCGGCTCGGGTCATGATCCCAGCCTGGGATCAAGTCCCACATCGGGCTCCTTGCTCGGCAGGGAGCCTGCTTCTCCCTCTGCCTCTGTCTGCCTGTCTGCCTGTGCTCTCTCTCTCTCTCTCTCTGACAAATAAATAAATTTAAAAAAAAAACTATAAAAATGTCTAAAAGAAAACACAGGAGACAATATTTTTGATTTTAGGTTAGGCAGAAATCTATTAAACACCAGACCAAAAGCATGATCCATCAGAGAAAAAAACTGGATTCCATTGAACTTAAAAACTTACACTGGAGGTGCTTGGGTGACTCACTTGGTTAAGCGTCTGTCTTCTGCTCAGATCACCGTCCCCAGGTCCTGGGATCAAGCTCCACATTGGGCTCCCTGCTCAGTGGGGCGTCTCCTTCTCCCTCGCCCTGTACGGCTCCCCCTGCTTGTGCTCTTTCTCTCTTTCAAATGAATAAATAAAATCTTAAAAAACAAACAAACAAACAAACAAACCTTATACTGTTCAGATAACACTCTCAAGAGAAGAAAAGGACAAGCCATAGTCTGGGAGACCATATTTACAAAACATGTATCCAATAAAGGATTTGGGCTTAGAATATATCAAGAAGTCTTAAAACTCAATAAAAAGAAAAAAAAAAAAAACAACCCAATAATAAATGGGCAAAAGAATCCAACAGCTTCTTCCCCAAAGGAGTTTTATTCATGATAAACAAGCACATGAAAAAAATCCTAAGATATTACTCTTTAGTGAAATGCAAATTAAAGCCACAATGAGATGCCACTAGGTCTATTAAAATAGCTAAAAACAGGACGCCTGCTTCTTCCTCTCCCTTTGCCCCTTCTTCCCGCTCGCTCGTGCTTTCTCTGTCAAATAAATAAATGAAATCTTTAAAAAAATAAAACAAAATATCGCCCTAAAAGTCAGCATTAGGACGGAAGTGCCCCCGGGGGAACTTTAAGGCGATAATCCGGGCAAGGATTGCCAAAAGCCCAGCCTGCATCTCGCTCTGTCCTTCCCCCACAACCCCCTCTCATGCTCTCTCTCTCTCTCTGACAAATAAATAAAATCTCTAAAAAAATAGCTAAAAACATAAAAACCAAATTCTTTTTTTTTTAAGATTTTATTTATTATTATTCGACAGAGAGAGAGATCACAAGTAGGCAGAGAGGCAGGCAGAGAGAGAGGAGGAAGCAGGCTCCCTGCAGAGCAGAGAGCTCAGACGCACGGGGCTCAGTCCCAGGACCCTGGGATCATGACCAGAGCCGAAGCAGAGGCTTTAACCCACTGAGCCACCCAGGCGCCCCTAAAGCCAAATTCTTGACTATGACCACTCTGCATGAGGATGTGGAACAGTTACAGACCTCACTGTGCGAAATAGGGCAGCCACTCCGGGAACCGGTTTGGCAGTTTCTAATAAAGTTAAACAAACATTTAACAGTTTTTTTCGTAAAGTTAACTGTACACCTAGCATGAGGTTCAGCAATTACACTCCTCGATATATATATATATGAATATATATACACACATACACATGTATACATACATATGTTAATTAATTAATTAATTAATTGAGAGAGGTAGGGGAGGGGCCGAGGGAGAGGGAGAGAGACGATCTCAAGCAGGCTCCATGCTCAGGGCAGAGCAGACGCAGGGCTTCAATCTCATGACCCCAAGATGAAATCAAGGGTCAGATGCTTCCACCAACAGAGCACCCAGGCTCCCCTCCACTCTTTGGTTATTTATCCAACTGAAGAGGAAACTCAAGTTCACACAAAAATCTGTACAGGGATGTCTGTTGTGGCTTCATTCATAATTGCCAAGAACTAGAAATAAGCCAAATGTCCTTCAGCTGGTGAACAGATAAATTTTGGTGCATCCTTACAAGGGGAAACTCCCCAGTGACACAAGGAAGTGAACTGTGGATATGTACAATCGCGAGAATCTCAAGTGCATTATGGTTAAGTGAAAGAAGCCAGGCTGAAAAGCTATGTATGGCATCATCCCACGTGTAGGCCATTCAGGACTAGGGGACTAGGCAAACCTATTGGCGATTGTCAGGGGCTGGGGGTAGGGGGAGGAGTTGGCAACACAAAGGGAATTCTGGGAGGTGATTGTGGTGGTGGTCTCCCCGTTGTATGTATTTGTTAAAAGTAATAGAACTGCACTCTATAAAGGGTAAACTTTACTGCATGATAATTATACTTCAACTAAATGTATTTCATTTCATTTACTGGTGCTTTGGCAGGGAGAAAAAGTATGTACCTGAGCTCAGTCGGGAGTCTACCTGAAAACATTCCATATGCATTTTATTTATTCATTTATTTTAAGATTTTATTTATTTACTTGACAGAGATAGACACAGCAAGAGAGGGAATACAAGCAGGGGAAGTGGGAGAGGGAGAAGCAGGCTTCCCCTCCCCCCACCCCAGCAGGGAGCCTGATGCGGGACTCCATGCCAGGCTCAATCCCAGGGCCCTGGGATCATGACCTGAGCTGAAGGCAGACCTTTAACAACTGAGTCACCCAAGCGCCCCTCCATATGCATTTTATTTTATTTATTAAAGACTTTATTTATTTATTTGATAGAGAGAGACTCATCGAGAGAGGGAACACAAGCAGGGGGGAGTGAGAGAGGGAGAAGCAGGCTTCCCACGGAGCAGGGAGCCCAATGTGGGCCTCGATCCCAGGATGCTGGGATCCTGACCTGAGCTGAAGGCAGGCGCTTAACCACTGAGCCACCCAGGCGCCCCTCCTTATGCATTTTAAAAGTACCTTCATAATCTCTATTGTTAGTTTTACCACACTTTTCTATTGAAAGGCATTATATGGAATAATATGATATATCATAGAATTTAGAAATACTGCTTTGTCGCTCTCTCATTTTATGAAACTATTTGATCCAAATTTCTCCTTTGGTATCATTATTCTTGTTTTTACTGCTGGGACCATTGGAGGACTTTCATCGGAGCTACTTGAAAACAAGCCGTTTGTTTGCATCATGCAAGATGCTCGCCCTGGAAATTTTACCCCCAGAAACCCACCAGCTTTTTGTGACCTTCACCTGTTGTGTAAATTATTAATTTTTACTATGAAAATATAAAATGGACAATGTAGAGAGGGAATACAAGGAAACTCCATATTCTCTTCCCTCAAAATTAGCAATTATCAAGCTTTTGGCACACTTGCCTAATCTATTCTTTCTGTTATTAAGTGTTTGAAACTCCAGAATTCACATCTCCTCAACTCTACATTTCCAACATATGGATTTTTTTTTCAAAAACACACTGATGGGGTGCCTGCGTGACTCAGTGGGTTAGGCCTCTGCCTTCAGCTCAGGTCATGATCCCAGGGTCCTGGGATCGAGCCCCACATCGGGCTCTCTGCTCAGCAGAGAGCCTGCTTCCCTTCCTCTCTCTCTGCCTGCCTCTCTGCCTACTTGAGATCTCTGTCTGTCAAATAAATAAATAAACTATTAAAAAAAAAACAACCATTGACATTATGATGCCTAAAAAAATAATAATAATAATTCTCTGGTGTTGTCTGACATCTAGTCCATTGCTTTCCAGATTTTCCAAGTGTTCCAAGAATGTCTTTTTATATACAGTTTGCTGATTTGAATCTGGATCTGGTTAAGTCCACACACTTTTTTTTTTCTTTGAGAGAGAGAGTGAGCGAAAGAGAGCATAGGGTGGGGGTGGGGGTACTGAGAGGGGCAGAGGGAGAGGGCGAAGCAGACTCCCCGCTGAGCAGGGAGCCCAACTCAGGGCTCAGTTCCAGGACCCTGGGATCATGACCTGAGCCGAAGTCAGACGCTTAATCAACTGAGTCACCAGGCTTTTATTTTTTTAAGAATTTATTTGGAGGTGATGGATATTCTTTTTCTTTTTTTTAAGATTTTATTTATTTGACAGACAGAGATCATAAGTAGGCAGAAAGGCAGGCAGAGAGAGTGGGGGGGAAGCAGGCTCCCTGCTGAGCAGAGAGCCCGATGCAGGGCTCGATCCCAGGACCCTGAGATCATGACCTGAGCCGAAGGCAGAGGCTTAACCCACTAAGCCACCCAGGTGCCTTGGATATTCTTTTTTTAAGTTTATTTATTTATGTATTTGTTTACTTATTTAAGTAATCTCTACACCCAACATGGGGCTCAAACTTACAACCCTGAGATCAAGCGTCTCATTTTCCTCCAGTGAGTTAGCCAGGCACCCCAAGTCCACACTCCCTTAATCTAGAGTATTTCTTGCTCTCACCCTTCTTCATACTATTACCTTGTTGAAGAAACCAGCCCAGTTATCCTGTACAACATCCGCTATTCCAGATTTGTCTGTTTTGTGCCTTTGCAATGGTACTGAACTTGTCCCTTTATCCTCAGTATTTCCTGTGAACACAAAATTAGGTCTAAAGTCCTGATTAGATTCAGGTTTAAGTTTCCTATTGGACCTTTTCAGGGGTGCTAAGTGGCGGTGTTAAGTACTTCACATCTCATGTCCCCGGAAGGCACATAACTGTCAGGTTGTTCCATTCTTAGTGATGCCAGTACTCATCTGTGGCTTCGGCTGGTAATCACCTGAAGCCTCCGTTATAAAGACGCCCACCAACTTTTCATTTATACCATGATTTTAAAAATAACCTGATCCTCTTCATGCACAGAAAAATGTGGAAATGCAAGGAGGAGAAAATAATCCTTCATGTTTCCGCCACCGAAGACCATGACAAATGCTGCCTTCTAAGATAATTTCTCTCTATTTAGTGCATTCCTTTTTCCTTGCTGTGGTCATACTGATGTAAAATTTTATATTCCACAGGAACAGTTTCAGGCATTCCTAAAGCTTTATGAATGTTACTTTTATTGCTGCAATGTACTAATTGTCAGCGTTGTTAAAATCTCTGAGCCTGAGTAGGGTAAGGCTGGCAGGCAATAGGGAAGCAGCTTGATTTCTACAAGGCTGGGGGTTGGAGGGGTGCGGGGTGGGGGGTGACAACGGAGAGTTTTGCTGTCATCTTGAGCAGTGCTCACTCTTGCCTGGGCCCTCAGACTTTAGAGCTTCACCCTCTGGATTCACTCACTCATGGAGAGAAGTGCCCTTTGACTCTGACACCTAGGTCTTGAAACCATCCCATATAAAAGCACAAACCAGGGCACCTGGGTGGCTCAGTTGGTTAAGCAACTGCCTTTGGCTTGCGTCATGATCCCAGGGTCCTGGGATCGAGTCCTGCATCAGACTCCTGCTCAGTGGAAACCCTGCTTCTCTCTCTCCCTCTGCCTGCTGCTTTGCCTGCTTGAGCTACCTCTCTGTCAAATAAATAAATAAAATCTTTAAAAAAAAAAACACAAACAAGGAATATTTATTGCGGTATTTTTTTTTTAAGATTTTATTTATTTATTTGACAGACAAAGATCACAAGTGGGCAGAGAGGCAGGCAGAGAGAGAGGAGGAAGCAGGCTCCTGGCTGAGCAGAGAGCCCGATGCAGGGCTCGATCCCAGGACCCTGGGATCATGACCTGAGCCGAAGGCAGAGGCTTTAACCCACTGAGCCACTCAGGCGCCCTGGTATTGGTTTTTTTTTTTTTTAAAGATCTTATTTGTTTATTTGACAGACAGAGATGACAAGTAGGCAGAGACAGAGGGCCCCTGCAGTATTGGTTTTAACAGCAACAACTTAGTGTCCAACCAGGAACAAATGAAAAAATAAATAACAATAGAAATTATAAAGTTATTTTTAAAATGTGTATAGAGTGGTTTTCAGATAATGACCACAGATGGAATATACGCCCAGACTTTTTCTTTGTCAAATGAATTTATTTCAACAATATTAGTTGAAATATAATTATCATACACTCGTGCTCCACGTGTAGGAGCAGACTGTGGGAAGATCCAAGGTTGGAAGGCAGCAGGAAAGAGAGGGACTAGCAAGCAGAGGGTTTTAGAGGGAGGCTTGGTCTGATCAGTGAATGTAGAGTCTAGGAACTGAGAGGGAACCAAGTGTGGATGGGCTTGGTGAATAAGGACAACAGTGCCACCACCTTGGCTCAGTCCTTCAGGTACAATAACAGAGTACCATAGACTGGGTGGATTATCAACCACAGAAGTTTAATTCTCACCAGTTCTGGATGCTCGGAAGTCCAGGATCAAGGCAGCAGTAGACTTGCTGTCTGGTGAGAGCCCACTTCCTGGTTCACAGACCGCCATCTTGCCGGGTGTTCTCACTGGGGGAAGGGGCAAGCCAACTCTCTGGGGTTTCTTTTATAAGGGCACTAATCCCATTTATGAGGACTCTACCCTCATGACCTAATTACCTCTCAAAGGCCACACTTCCTTTTTTTTTTTTTTAATTTTTAAGTAATCTCTACACCCAATGTGGTGCTTTAACTCTAGAGTTGCATTCTCCACCAACTGAACCAGCCTGGCGTCCCCCCACTTCCTAATCCCATCACACTGGGGATTGGGTTTCAACATATGAATTTTGGTGAGAGGGGGCACAAACATTCAGTTTATTTTATTTTATAAAAAGATTTTATTTATTTATTTAACAGAGAGAGAGAGAGAGATCACAAGTAGGCAGAGAGGCAGGCAGAGAGAGAGGGGGAAGCAGGCTCCCCACTGAGCAGAGAGCCCGATGTGGGGCTCGATCCCAGGACTTTGGGATCAGGACCCAAGCTGAAGGCAGAGGCTTTAACTCACTGAGCTGCCCAGGTGCCCCAAACATTCGGTTTATAGCACTAGCTAAGTGAGTGCTAGCTTATACAGGAAGCAGAATAGTTTGTTCTTTGCCACTCTCCCCAAAATATTTAGGGTCCCGTTTGTTCCATCTTTTTCACAAAAGCCAGTGTTCAAAATGCAATGCTGATAATGGTGGGAACTGTGGTTTAGTTTCAGTGGAACTGGACTCAGGTTGCCAGCTGTCTGAACCTTTTTTTTTTTTTTTTAGTACACTATTATATTTTACTACTATATTGTTTGATTTGTTCTTATAATGAGTAGATATTATTTTATTTATTTGTACAAGGGGGTGCTGTTGTTGGCCTGATCTGCCGTGTCCCCATCATATGCATATTTGTTTTCGAACATATACGTATATTTATACACATACACACACATGAAAAGACAGGGCCACCAGCCCCAAACAACTAATGGGGCCCTCCCTAGGAGTAGGAGAGAAAGTGGGTTGGTTGGTTATCTTGTCTGAGGTTATCATGTCTGAGGCCTTTTATTCCTTCCTTTCTGTTTGAATATTTTTCTAGAAGTACATATTTCTTTGAGGACAAAAGTAAACTAAGATAAATGTTTCTCCCAGTAAATCCCTGCTCTGCAAACTGGGGCTGCATATGGGAATCTCCTGGGGAAGGAACATTTTCAAAATAGTAAGACTCAGGGGTACCTGGGCGGCTGTCAGGAGATCATGTGACTCTTGATGTCCGGGTGGTGAGCTTGCTTACTCAAAAAAATTAAAAAACAAAACAAAACCAAACCCCACACAAGGCCCAGATCCCCCATGGCCTTTTGTAAAACTCCCCAGAGCAATGGAATGTGCAACCAAGTTTGAAACCACTGAATTAGATCTAATAATTCCATTTTTAGTAATTTAGCTTAAAAGGTCAGACGAGGACAAAGACTCAAGGACTTTGATTACCATATTATTATGATATATTTTAAAGATTATAAATCAAAGCCTCTTATTCTCCAATGGAATACTCCACATACTTTTTTTTTTTAAAGATTTTATTTATTTATTTGACAGAGAGAGAGAGAGATCACAAGTAGGCAGAGAGGCAGGCAGAGAGAGGGGGAAGCATTCTCTCCGCTGAGCAGAGAGCCTGATGTGGGGCTCGATCCCAGGACCCTGAGATCATGACCTGAGTTGAAGGCAGAGGCTTAACCCACTGAGCCACCCAGGTGCCCCATCCACATACTTTAAAAATCATGTTTTGAAGACTAGGATGGAAAACCATGTATGGTGTGATCGTGTAATATTTATAGCAGAAAATGTTAACGATTCAAAGTCCCTGGGGGCGCCTGGCTGGCTGATGAAGTGAGCGACTCTTGATATTGGGGTTGTGGGTTCAAGCTCCATTTGGGTATAGAGAGTACTTTAAAAACAAATCTTCAAAAAATTAAATAAAGAAAAAATTTAAAAATTTTTAAAACCTTTAAAAAGGAAAAAGATGGGGTGCTTGGGTGGTTCAGTAGGTAAAGGGTCTGCCTTTGGCTGGGATCATGATCCTGGGGTCATGGGATGGGGCAAACACAGTGGGCTTCCGCTCAGTGGGGAGTCTGCTTCTTTTCCTCCCTCTGCTCCTCCCCCTGGTTGTGCTGTGGATGCTATCTCTCTCTCTCTCTCTGTGTGTCAAATAAATAAATAAAATCTTTTTAAAAAAGAGAGAGAGAGGGGCACCTGGGTGGCTCAGTGGGTTAAAGCCTCTGCCTTCGGCTCAGGTCATGATCCCAGGGTCCTGGGATCGAGCCCCGCATCGGGCTCTCTGCTCAGCAGGGACCCTGCTTCCTCCTCTCTCTCTGCCTGTCTCTCTGCCTACTTGTGATCTCTCTGTCAAATAAATAAATAAAATCTTTAATAAAAAAAATAAAAATAAAAAAAGAGAGAGAAAGAAAGTCCCTGGGATATGAGATGGTGAGCTATTTGTATTTTTGCTTTTCTCTTTTTCGTTATTTTCTAATTGTCCGACAATGAACATGCATTATTTTTAACAGGCATGAGAAGTGGTAAAACAAAAAAACTCAAGCTATGTTGTCAGAGTTTTGTGTTTTTTTTTAGGATTTTATTTATTTATTTATTTATCTACCTATCTATTTATAATGTGGGAGTGGGGGTAGGGGGAGGGGCAGAGGGAGACTGAGAATCTCAAGCAGATTCCCCACTCAGGGTGAAGCCCCCTTCTGAACCCAGCTCCAGCTCCCTGAGATCATGACCTCCACGGAAATAGAGAGTCAGATACTTAACCCACTGGGCACCACCCAGGAACCCCTATACAGTCCTTTTAAGAAATACAAGGAGACCATGAGGGACGCCATGAATTCCCTTTAGCAACATCTATGGGCTCCCAAATAAACACCATAAACCAAGCTCCCCTTCCCGAGTTGAAAACATTTATGGATAAGAAATTATCATTGACATTGAATGGTGTCGGGGTTTGATACCTTTATGAATCCTGTGCTAGATGAGTGTGGGGAGATGGGAGCTAGCGAGCAGCAGAATAATATTGGAATGGTGGGAATACAAAGAAATAGTCTTGGGGCGCCTGGGTGGCTCAGTGGGTTAAAGCCTCTGCCTTCAGCTCTGGTCATGATCCCAGGGTCCTGGGATTGAGCCCCCATCGGGCTCTCTGCTCCGCAGGGAGCCTGCTTCCTCCTCTCTCTCTGCCTGCCTCTCTGCCTACTTGTGATCTCTCTCTGCCATGTAAATAAAATAAATAAAATCTTAAAAAAAAAAAAAGAAATAGTCTTATCACGTTAGAAGCCTTGAACGGAACGTAAACCATGAGTGTATTCAGCAGAAAAACCAACTCTTTCTACATGTCCCCTCTCCATAACACCTATTTCACTACAACATAAAAATCAGGTCATGTGCATTTTCTAACGTACTTTTTTGTTTAAATAAACTTGTGTAACAGTCAAAAGAAAAATAAAAGAAAAAAGAGAAGAGAAAGGAAAGAAAAAGAAAAGAAGAGAAAAGAACTACAAAGAGAAACCGGCAACCTAGAAAGAGAATTTGGTCACTGCCTCCTTTCCAGACACGGGGCGCTAAATTATTTTGCCTTCAGACATCCCTCCTCCACGCCTCTTGTTCTCGCCCCTTGCAGCTCTTCGGCCCCATGCTCCCCCTTTTCCATCCTCCCCAGAGCCAGGACACTCTTCTTCAGAGAGTCGTCCCCTGACACACCCCAAACCCATTGAGATGGAGGAGGGGGCGAGGAGTAGAGGGTGTTGTGCCGGGGGAGGCCGTCCAGGTTTGCAGTGCTATGGGCCAGCTCTCTCTGCCGGGGGTGCCGTCTTGGGGGCGCGGTCCCCGTGTGCCCGTGTCGGGGAGGGGACCCGCCTTCGTTTGCGCGGAGCCTCCGGCCCCCTCGGTCCCGCCCGGGAGTCGGGGCTCCCCGCGCCCTCCGTCCCGCGTCGCAGCCGGGCTTCCCCGCCGCGGGCCACGGGGTCCGAGGACGGCCGCCCCGCCATCCCGCGCGTCCCGAGCGCCGCAGCCCCGCAGCCCTGCAGCCCACCACCAGGGCAATCGGGGCCCCCGCGCCGCTGCGGCCAGAGGCGACCGAGGACACGGCGCGCCAGCTCCTTCCCCGCGGCAGAGGCCAGGCGCCCGGGCGTCTCCGGTCCTCGGGCTCCGCCCCGAGGCCACCGTACGGGCTGCAGCCGATCGCCGGGCTGGGCGGCGGGGCTCTGGTTCCCCTAGGCTCCCGCGACGCCGGCGGCCAGCACGCGCCCTGGCCACCCGCTGGCCGCGGCCACCCGGTGTCCGTGCCAGCGCGCGCGCTCAACGGGATGCCCGGGAGCACCTGCCCATTTCTGCCCCCTCCACCTTCCCCTTTGTCTGCCCAGACTTCCTGGCCTTGAGGACTGTCTGGCCGGTTTGGGCCAGGTTTCCCGGGTGTGAGGTGGGGGGACAGCAGCTTCCACGCCCGGGAGCCTCCCTAACTGGGGAGGGGATCCCTCAGCTCACGGACAGAAGGATGCTCCGTTCTGTCTCAGAGACTGACAGTGAGGGCACCCAGAGTTGGGGGGGTTGCCCCTTCTCCCTGACCAATGTGTGAACCCCCTCACCATTTGGAGGAGATGCTTTGCATCTTTTCTTGGCAAAAGTATTGGGAAACTTAGGGCAGCAACTGGTGTCCCTACACCCCCCACTCTGAACTCTGCTCCCCTCTCTCAGGGAACTCCTGCCCTCGCAAGGGGGTGGGGTGGGGCTCTGGGAGTGGGGGGCCCAGAGCCAATGGTGACACAAGCCATGGTTGCCTGGTGCTCCACTGCTGGGACAATGCTGAGTCCCACGGTCTCCTTTGACAAAGGAGAGAAAAATCCAAGAAGCTGGGCTGTTGTGATTATGCTCACTCTGCAAAGGGGAAAAGGGAAGGGAAGAAACTGCAGAGCCAGGCCCTGAACTCAGGTCTCCTGGCTCTTAGGCCAGTGCTCTTCTCTGCCCACCCTGCCTGGCAGGTGGCAGAAGGGAAGTGTGGTAGCCTCTGGTGGCCCAGCTAGGAGGAGAGAGCCTACCCTGTGCCTGAATGCCAGGCTAAAGGACAGAGAAGGGAGACAGAGACAATGAGACCTGTCTTCCCCACCTCCTGCCTTGGATAGCTCTCTCCAGGGGTCCTTGGTGAGTCACCTTCCCACACCAGACAAGCTGGCCCTGGCCCAGCTTCCTTCTTGTCCCCAATCTCATCCCAAATCTCATCCCTCCCAGGAGGCCACAAGGGGACTCTCCCTGCCATACCCTTCAGGAACACTACACAGGCCTGTCCTTAACATTTGGATGGCCCAGGACGGGAGTAGAACATGGGCCCCTAAATCATATACTAAATACGTAAAGATGACAAACAGAGCTAACAGCTTAATATATGTTCTGTCTTCCAGCCTTCACAGAATATAACTTCATTATGGCCGGAAAAGGCTAGTTGGAATTTAGGATTCTCACACTCCCATGAGCTCCTCGCCCGTGTAGGGAGAACGGGCCCTTGGCTAATGGCTGACCCCCACATCTCTCATGCATTAGAAGGGGGTAAACGCAGTGGTGAGCACAGTCCATCCTTGACAGGGTGTACCTGGGAAAGATCTAGAAGCTGATTAGGAATTCCAGGGTCCCAGGTACCCAGAATGTTATCTGTGAGGAGTCCATAGCTCATTCCCTCAGCCCCTCGGATCCTAGTCCCGTGAAGTACAGTCACGGTTCCCGCTCCAGTGTATGATAGTTCTAGGGGCTGCAGAAACCTGAGGGGTGTTAGTGGAGACCCAGGAGAAAGTTCCCTTCTCATGGCTGTGTGTAGGGGGGAGGGGAGCAGGGTCCTGCACCAGCTGTCCTCTGCCGCCCGGCAGTTACCTGGCAGGGAGGAAGCAAAGGGGACCTGACCACTCCCCCCAGCCCACTTGGGCAGTTGCTAGGAGTGGTTGGGGACACCTGGGTCTCTTAAAGAAGCGTTTCCTGACCCTGTGTTCTCCGAAAAGCCTAGGAGGCCAGTGTTTGAGTGCACCAGCAGTCTGAGGGAATGTGGGCAGGACGGCATCTACACCGTCCTTTATCACTGTTGGTCCACGCCCCCGGTCACTGCCAGATTCTTGGAGGGCCTATACTCTGAGCAGACAGTGGGTGCGGCCTTCTGCGGGGTCAGCTCAGGTTGTGCCTGAATTGGTCCTTTCAAGAGACCCAGGCGCCCTCTTGAGGATGCTTGAAGAATTTCACCATCTTGGTCCTGGGTGAACAGAAGTCAACTCTAAGCCCCATTCCCTCCCTTTCCTGCTCCTGCCTGACCTTCCGATTTCTTCGTCCACCTACACCTTTCCCATAACCCAACCCACCCAGAATTTTGAAAGGCCCCTCATATTAGGAGCCAGGAGGACCCAGCATCCTCAGGGTCCTGGTATCATGGGGCAAAGTGACGATGGTTGGGACTTACTTGCAGTTGCTAAAGATGCTTCCAGCTCCCTAGTGTGTAAGGAGGGAGTCCTTTCTGCACACTGAGAATTTTTTTAAAAAGATTTTATTTCTTTATTCGACAGAGAGAGACACAGTGAGAGAGGGAGCACAGGCAAGGGGAGTGGGAGAGGGAGAAGCAGGCTTCCTGCTGAGCAGAGAGCCCGATGTGGGGCTCGATCCTAGGACCCTGGGATCGGGACCTGAGCTGAAGGCAGTCGCTTAACCAACTGAGCCACCCAGATGCCCTAACACTGAGGATTTTGTACCATGTGTTGGTCAGGAGCTGTGGGTGCCCACCACTGCTCCCATGGCTTGCCTTTCTTCTGCTGCACAGTGTGGGGGGAGGGAAACCCCACGCCATCCGTCTCAGACACATGCCCTCAGGCGAAGCAGGGAGGAGGGTGCTGGCCTGTTGGCTTCCTTCCACCGTGAACACCCACTCCAGCTTCAGGGGGACGAGGCCCTCACCCTGATCTCAAGGAGGGGATGTGAGGTGCCCATGAGAACAGTAGAACCCAGCATATAATAAATGCATTGAGCCCCAAGCACCGAACTAGCACAGCTTCTAGAAGCATAGAGCCGTGTCCCTCAAATGTCGCTAGGATGACCCCAGCCCCTCTTTAAAGTGCCTGTCGGAAGAATTCAGTGTTTGCTCTGGCAAATGCCTGTTGATAGGCCCCCGATTTGCCTTTCTTAGAGCATTTCCCTAAAAGGGCTTACAATTACGACTCCTTCCTCTGTCCCCTTGAGGTATGCCTGTATCTCCTGCAGGAGTGTCTTTCTCAAGGACCTGAAAGCCATTCCTTTGAAATGTGATCATCAGGAAGGACAGGGCCTGTCTCCCGGTCTCTGTGGGAGGATAGAATCTGGACTTTGATCATCGGCAGCTAGCAGGCAACCCTGGCCTAATTGCATTTACCCTGGCCAATCCTTTCATTTTTCACTTCTCTGACTACTGGACGCCCCCCCCCCCCGCCCCTCCCTCCTCCCTCGAAAAACCCAGTCACCTCTGCACAGGTCGAAAGAAGCTTAGCTCTTCCCCCCACTGTCAGTGGTTACTGGATAAAATCTGTTTTCACCCCTTTAATGACTGGCTGTGCTTATCTTTGACACCTAGCTCCCTGACTGGCTCAGCAGTCTTCCGCTTCTCTGGTTTATTATAAACACATATACCCACACCCCCAAACCACCCTTTATTCAGAAGATCCGAGAAATTTGCAGGTTATAAGTATTCTTGGCCTTTTTGCCCCTGGCGATCCAGGCGTGGCCATCAGCTCTTCAATAGCTAAATTTAAAAAGACCATTTTTACCTCTGGATGGAGAGGTTGGGGTCGGAGGACCCAAAGGGGGTGAGGTGAGGACTGATGCCTCCTGTCCGCCTCCCTCTCCCTCTGTCGCCATTGCTGGGCCCCAGTGTTTCTCAGCTTCTCAAGCTCTTCCCCCCAGGGAAGAAGGTCCCTGGCTTTACAAACCAGGTACATTCTGCCTCTCACCTTTCCCAAGGTGAGATGAGGCACCATCTCCTCCCTCCTCCCCTTTGCCTAAGGACCACCATATCCTCCAACCAAGGCTGAGGGTCCAGGTCTGTGGGGGGCTGCCCCAAGCCCAGTGGTGAGCCGTGCTCCCATGTGTCACCAGACAAGACTGAGAAACGCTTGAGAATGGGGTCCACCATTCCCTCCTCAGACCAGACCTGAGCACCCCCACACCTGTCTTCCCGGAGGCTGAAAGGCGGCCACTGTCCTCTGTACCCACAGCTGCTGTGGGCCCTGCACAGACTGTCCACAGAGCACAGCCAAGGGCCCGAGCTTCAGACTCGCCTCAGTCTGGCCCGAGCGCCCTGTCAGTGGGGACCTACCAAACTTGGGCCAGAGGGAGGGGGTTTCTAAGAAGAGGACAGTCCTCAGCAGGGAAGGCCCTCACAGGAGCAAAACCAATCTGACCATCTTCCTGCCAGGGAGTTGGCAGGGGCTAGGGGAGGATGCTGGTCAGGCCACAGAGGCCTGATTCCCGCGGGCAAAGAAGTTGAAAAATAACTTTGGAATTTGGTCTGTTGGAAACTCTAGTTCTTAAAATATGTGCAAGTGGAACGTGCGCTGGCCAGTCAGGTGCTGTGTTGCCTAGAGTGGAAAGGGTGGGGAGGGCAGTGGACCGTGTAGTTAAGAAACCTCCATGTGTGCCTGCGTTGGCTTTTTTTTTGGAATGGGTTGAGGTTCTCTCTGGTACACGGTGTCAGGATGAGTGTATTTGTTTCAACCTTCACGCCCTCCAGAAATAAACTGGAAATGGGAGGAGGGGAGAAAAGGAGTAGGATTGGAAGGGCTGCCATAGTTCGGGGGTCCCCCCTGTTCCTGCCACACACGCTCACCCAGAGAAAGTGTGACTTGCTCTGGGCACATTCATCAAACTAGAGCAGGGCCTGGGGGGCCTGTCGTTTTAGAGGGACAGGGTGAGGGGCTAAGGGACAGCTGATGAAATCAGGAGCTTGAGCCACTTCCATACATGCTCCTCTGACATAAGAGAAGCCAAATGAACTGAAAGGGAAAGCACGTGACTGAGACCACACAGAGCTGGGATTTGGACTCAGCTTTGGTTTGGGGGTGGGTGGGGAGAACTTGTTCTCTGGTCCTTTCTAACCCTGCGCTCCACTCCCACCTCTCCTTGGACACTCATCAGTCTGGGATGGGAGGAGACCTGACCATGGATGCTGGGCGTGGGGATCAGCCCTCTACACCAGAGGGGGGTGGTCCTGTCTGGCCTGGTTGAAGAGTGTAGGTTTTCCTTTAGGTACTCGGAAGCAATGGACATTATTTGAAACAGCCTCCCTCCTCTTTTAACATATCACACTAAAAAGTCAGCATCACAACAGAAGTGCCCCAGGGGGCCTCAAGGCGATAATCCAGGCAAGCATTGCGAAAAGCCCAGCCTAAACCAGGGGCAATCCAGAGAAGGAGCCAGAGCTGAGAAATCTGAGACAGAATGGACAGGATGTGAGGACTAAGCAAGAGAGAGGACACGGGATGTTTAGTCCAGGCAAGTGTGTAGCTGTGGGCCTTCACGGAGCTCAGGCATATGTGTATGTATATATGTATTATGTATGTATGTATTTAGTGGGTAGGGGAGGGGAGAGGCAGGGGGAGAGGGAGAGAGAATCCCAAATAGGCACCATGCCCAGTGTGGAGATCGATGTGGGGCTCGATCTCACGACCCGGAGATCATGACCTGAGCCAAAATCAAGAGTCAGTCACTCAAACCACTGAGCCGCCCAGGCGCCCCGAGGTTATGCGTTTTCAAATGAATGGTCTCAGGCCAAACTTTGGGACAGTTTTTATTGGAGCTGGAACGTCACTGTGATTCACCTTTCTCAGAAGCAGCCCGTGCGGAAATGAGCAGCAGGAGGGGTGGACACTTAGCACGGGCTGTCCAGGCTGCTTGGGGGACCCTGCTCGCCTGCAAGCAGTACGCGAACACACACACATATGCACACACTCCCACACAAACTCACACTCTCTCAAGGGTCTGAGGCCAGGCGCCCTGCCTGCTCCATGGGCTCCCTGCCTCCGGGACAGGCCTCCTCCTCTCTGGGAGGGACCTGCTGAGCTGTGACGGAAGGAAACCGCTTGAAGACAAGGCCGAAGGAGCTAGAAGCCACAGGCATTTAGCAATTTGGGGGAAGGGGATCCAGGAGGACAGGAGAGATTGTCAAGGGCCAAGCAAAGGGAGCCCCACTGGGCCAGGGCATGGGACAGAAGATGCTGGAGAGCAGCATGGGGGGGACGGGGGAGGAAGAAAACACCGTCTCTTTTCCTTCACTCAGTCCAACCGCACAGCTGGGGCCAGAGCCCTGGGCATAGGAAGCCTGGGGAGCGTCAAGG
This sequence comes from Mellivora capensis, assembly GCA_004024625.1. Lineage (NCBI taxonomy): Eukaryota > Metazoa > Chordata > Mammalia > Carnivora > Mustelidae > Mellivora > Mellivora capensis. The sequence goes on along the minus strand of PISX010008103.1, from coordinate 62,744 downwards.
GGTCCCCTGTGTCCTAGGAAGGCACTAAACGGGGAACAGATCCTGGAGAGCCTAGAGTCTCCCCCAAGGACCCCCAAGGGGAACAGAAGGGGAAATGATGGAGCAAGAAGGGGTTTACATGCTGGTTGTCCAGGGCAACGAGACTGGGGAAGCACAGATCCTGCTTCCCAGCCCAAACAGGGGGTAGGCAATGGGCTGAGAGGCAGCCCCTCTGGCCGGCAGAGGGGGTGGAGCCAGAGCCAGAGCTGCTCCTTTGGTCTCCGGGGCAGTGAGTGGGGGAACCTGGCCTGCCCGGTGTGTCCGTGGGGGGCAGAGGCAGGAGGGAGCCGGAGCTACCAGAGCACGGCCCCGTCCAGGTTCCCGTAGCCTGGCTCGGCCCGAAGCCTCCAGTATGTGTTGTTAGTCACCCACCACTCCTTTCCGCTGCTGTCCGTCTGACGCCTGCGGGAAGGAGAGGACCGAACAGCCAGAATCAAGGCCAGGGTTCTCGGATGCTGCCTCCCACAGCCGGCCCCCGCTCGGAGCAAGAAGGCGCACTAGGGGAGGCGGAGGGGGGCCTGGAGGGCAGAGACCCTGGGAGAGGGCAGAGCTACCTGAAGAAGCGAGCCTGGTGGACGATGTTGTTCTCCTCCATCACTCTGCGCCTGTCCCGCTGAAGCTGCTCGATCCTTCTCTTCTGGGCCTCAGCGGCCTGTATGTTCCCCTCCTCCAGGTACCTGAGCTTCCAAAACGGCGGTCAGTGGAGCTGCCCCCTCCAGACCCAAGCCCTCTATGCCGTGCCCAGCTCTGCCCCCACAAGGGACCCATCTCCTTGAGGCAACTCCAAGGGGGGAGGGCAGGCCCACTCTGGTGGAAACCCACATTGGGCAGTGAGGAGCCCAGCGGTTCTAGGGCGGGGCCCGGCGGACACTGACCTCTGGTCCGGCCGGAGCCGCGTGTCAGTGGAAGGCAGCGACCGCTTCAGCTCTGCCGTCAGCTCATTCAGCTCCAAGGCGAACTGAGTGAAGCCGAAGTTTCGCTCATGGTCTGGGGGCATCGAGTCTGGGGTGGGGGGAAGGCAAGGGGCTGGGGCTGGCAGAAGTTGCCAGAGCCGCCCTCACCCTCGCCCAGCCCTCCCTGACCTCCCCACTTACTGGGTTTCCAGATGCACTGACCACCGGGCAGGGTCCCCCGGTAGAGTCCCTCGTGCCACTTCCCGGAGAGTCGGTGGAGGACACGGCCGCTCCGGCTGAACACGGCACCCTGCACCTCGTGGACATTGGAGCTCCAGTACTTGGCCTGGGGCGGGGCATGTGGGGGGACCAGCACTCAGGGGCGTGCCCCTCCCCTTGGCGGGGGGAGCGGAGCCGCTGGGGGCAGGCAGGCAGGGCCGGGTGGCGCGCCCACCTTGCAGAAGGTGATCTTGCAATGGCAGGAGCTGTCCTGTGTGTTCCTGATGAGCACCTCCCCGTAGTGCTCGATCCAGCGCTGGCCGCTCAGGATGTTGTGAATGCAGGACGTCACCTTGTTCCACTCGAAGTGGTCCCCGAACCTGAGAGAGACAGAGCGGGGGAGGGCAGCCGGCCGGCCCAGGGGTGCAAGTGCCCCACCCCGAGTCAGGGAGCGGGGCACAGGGGGTCTCTGGAGGGAGCGCAGGGTCCTGGCTCGGCCTCGGCCGTGAGGGACTGACGGATTTATCAAGGAGAGCAGTCTTTGCAGAAAATTTTGAGCCAACATGTCTCCAGCTCATTTGATAAAGCGCCTGAGGGCCGAAGTCACGGGAATAAATACACAGACGGGGTCCCTGCCCTTGGGAGCCAGGGACCTGGGTAGCGCTGTTCACATATAATCCCCGGGCCACTCCCCACGGCCACTGGGTACTGCTCACTACCCTTACTTTATAGAAGAGCAGACTCAAGGCTCTGGAGCATCAAGTCTATTTGCTGCTTGCGTTAATTATTAAGTGGCAGAACCAAGACTCCCAGCCAGGACTTTAGACTCTGAAGGTCAGGGGCTTCCCGCCTGTGCACTGACCTCTAGCTAACACCTGGGCCACACCGGCTAAGACCCCTTCTTCTCTGGCCATGGTCCCCACTTCTAAAATGGCATGAGGGGCGCCTGGGTGACTCAGTTGGTTGAATGTCTGCCTTCAGCTCAGGTCACGATCCCAAGAGTCCTGGGATCGAGCCCCACATTGGGCTCCCTACTCATCAGGGAGCCTGCTTTTCTCTCTCCCTCTGCTGCTACCCCTGCTTGTACTCTGTGTGTGTGTGTGTGTGTGTGAGAGAGAGAGAGATAAATAAAATCTTTTAAAAAATAAATAAAATAAAACAAGCTAATGAGGGTGTTTCAAATGTGGTTTGTGATTGGTCTTGAGGTCAGTTTAGGTTTCGGGGGTGGGGGTGTCTGTGTGTGTCTGTGCATTGGCTTGAAGTCTCAAATGCGTTTCTTACTGTGAGTCATGGTCAAAAAAGTGTGAAAGTCACTGCATCAGATGACCTTGATGAGCCCTTCCAGCTCTACTATTCTAAGATTTTTCACCTTTCTTCATGCACAGCACTGTAAATGCAGGTGTAAAATGTAGACTCTGCCCCACCTCAAGCAGCTTCAGGCCAGACCTTTCTACCCTGTCCCTACCACCTTGCCACGCCAGCCCAGAGGAATGCCTGTGGGCTTGGCCTGGGCTGCTGAGCATTTATGAACTCCCACCTGGGCAGGCTGACGTTGACTGTCCCCACAGGCACAATCTCCAAGGATTTGCCCCAGAACTTGTTCTTCCACTTCATGTCTAGAGGTGGGTTGGGAGAGAGGGAGAAATGAGACCAGAGAGTTCCAGCGACCCCCCCACCACGTGCCCTTCATCCCCACATCCACCCCACCATGCCCCCCACTCCTCACCTTGCCAGAAGATGAAGTTCTCGGACTCTGCATGGCATGCTGAGATGGGGGGGTGGTGGGAGACCTTGGAGGGCAAAGAAGGTCTTTGACACTGACCCTGAGGACCGTGGGGTCCACTGGTGACCCCACGGCTTCCTGAACTCCCTGACCCCCATTCCCAATTCCCCTTCAACCCAGAAGACCAGTTAGTTCCAGGTCTCTTGTCTCTGTTGTCTTTGGCTACCACCCAAATTCTGTTGTCCTCTCTTCTCCCATGGGGCTTCATGTTCCCCCTTCTCATTCACTCCCCCGAGAGCCCCAGAAGCCCTGTTCCAGCTGACAAAGTCCTCTAGCAGTGACGCTGGGGCCTCCTCCGGTGCCCTGCCTGGAAGCCAGCCCTCCCGAGGACCCTCTCTCCCCACACTGTCTTCTCCCTCAGCCTCCACACCACAGCTCTGGAAAAACCTGGCCTTGATCTCCTTGAAACAGCTCTATATCTGGAACTTGAACCCGGGTACCCCACAGCCCGCAGCCTGGTCTCTCTCCCCATTCCCTGTGGCCCATGGCCCCTGCCTAAATGCCCGGCTGCTCTGGTTCGTAGTAGCCCGTCAGCCCCGGCTTCACCTCCGAGCTCGCTGTGTCACCTGCACCCTGTCACCCAGCCACCACCATGCGTCGCAACACCTAGTTGGCATCAGTCAGCCTCCTCCACGCCCAGCCCTGGCTCCCTGCTCTTCAGACTCGGCCCAGGGCCGCGGAGAACACACAGCACTGGGAACAACACCCTGGGAACTTGAGGACCTACGCCCAAACCATCCCTTTCATACCACACAAACCCCGCACAGTCAGAGGGAGAGCAGAGATGGCAACTCCTTCCACCAACTTATGGCTCCCACCCTGATCCCAGTCCCCTGAAACCCACTGCCAGGCCCAGCCCCTCCTTCCGTTTCCTACAGGCTCCTCCCTCCCCATTCCCCCCTGCCCTGCAGCCCTTCTCTCTTTGTTTCTCTTTCTCTCTGAGTAGAAATATCTTCTGTTTCTTCCACCTTGGAGCACCTGGGTGGCTCATACGACTAAGAGCATCCCACTCTTAGTTTCGGCTCAGGTCATGATCTCGGGGTCCTGATTGGGCCCCGAGGCCGGCTCCGCACTCAGCACATTCTGCTTGTACCTTTCCTACCCCCCCTGCCCTTTACTCTCTCTTTCTCTAAAATACATAAATAGGGACGCCTGGGTGGCTCAGTTGGTTAAGCCGCTGCCTTCGGCTCAGGTCATGATCCCAGCGTCCTGGGATCGAGTCCCACATCGGGCTCCTTGCTCGGCAGGGAGCCTGCTTCTCCCTCTGCCTCTGCCTGCCACTCTGTCTGCCTGTGCTCGCTCTCTCGTGCTTTCTCTCTCTGACAAATAAATAAATAAAATCTTTAAAAAAAAATAAATAAAATACATAAATAAAATCTTAAAAAAAAAAGTAAAAAAAAAAAAAGAGTAAATCTTTCTTTTCTGGACACACACACCTTTGCCCAAACATGCAAAAAACCAACACTAGGAGCACTGGTTCCCTCACAAGGGCGAGCCAGGGATCATTTTCTACCATACTTTAGGACTGCGTGAACTTTTCACTATGTTTTCAAAAACACTTAAAGGTGCCTGCATGGCTCAGTCGGTTAAGCGTCTGCCATCAGCTCAGGTCATGATCTTGAGGTCCTGGGATCCAGCCCCGCATTGGGCTCCCTGCTCAGTGGGGAGCCTGCTTTTCCCTCCCTCTGCTCCTCCCCCTGCTAGTCCTCTCTCTCTCTCTCTTTCTCTGTCTCAAATAAATAAATAAAGTTGCTTAAAAAAAAAAAAAACAGTTAAAATCTAAACAAACAAAAAAACTGCTTCAACTCCATCCCTACCTCCGGCTGAAAACCTCTCTCCCTCTTCTTTCCCTCCAGGTAAAATTTTTTGGAAACAATCTGCATTTTTCTCAATTTTAATTTAATCTAATTTATTTTGAGAGAGAGAGAGAGATTAAATTCACACATAAGTGGGGTGGGGTAGAGGGAGGACAGAATCCCAAGCAGTCTCCCTGCCTAGCACAGAGCCCCACACAAGGCTAGATCTCATGACCCTGAGATCATGACCTGAGCTGAAATCAAGAGTCAGTCACTTAACTGACTGAGCCACCCAAGTGCCCCTAATTTTATTCTTTTAAGTAAGCTTTACTCCCAATGTGGGACTTGAACTCACAACCCTGAGATCAGGAGTCACATGCTTACTGACTGAGCCAGCCAGATGACCCATTTAATTTTATTTTAGTAGCATTTTTCTCTGTTTTACTTCTTTTTATTACACACCCACTGTAATCCAGGCTGGCCGTCAGCCTTCTTCTGAAACCTCCCTCACTTGGTTAAACCAACGACACTTTCTGGCCTGTGGACCATCTGCCCACCCCTTCCCCTCAGAGCTCCTCTGCCTTCCCTGCCCACCCTCCTCTCCAGACCCTCCCCCGGAGCAGCCTGCGACGTCACCCGTCCTCTAAGCTGGCGATTCCTGGGTCTGTCGGCCGCACCATGTGCTCTAGGAGCTCCGTGCCCACGTGGCTCAGGGCCTCCTGGACATCTCCCCCTGGAAGTCAAGCCCACGTGGACAGGAGTCTCCCTAATTCTGTTACCTTCCTCTCATCCTTTCCATCCTGCTCACTGGCACGGCCACACACCTGCCAAATCCCCCAAACCAGAAATTCCAGGCCACCCCAACTTCTCCCGAGCGTCGACCACCTCCCCATCCCTTAGGCATAACAACATTCTGTTGACCACCGAGTCCTGTCAGGAGCAACACACACACACACAGCTGCCGAGTCCAGTGTCCACGCAATCTGGCGGCCAAGGGCAGGTCCTCAGCAATGGCCTTCTAACAGCCTTCTCTCACCCGTCCTCCCACGAATGTTCTTTACAGAGTGCAACTCCGAGCCTGTCTATCGCCTAAAACCCTCCCATCGCCTTCAGGATGTGGAAACAACCACTTCACCTACAGGGCTCCTCAGGGTTTGGCCCTGGCTGGCCTTCCAGCTGCGTCTCTCGCTCTTCCTAACCAGGCTCCCTCTGTCCCTTTACGCGGTCTGGAGCATCCCGTTCTCCACGCCCCGCCCACCCCATACTCCTGGTGCCCAGCAATTCCTCCCTCAAGGCTTATCCCAACATCAGCCCCCAGAGCCTGCCTTCCCAGGTGGAACCGACTAGCGGCCGATGAGCTTCCGGGGTCCCAGCTCTGGAACCTGGCGTCGTTTCCAGTAGGTCCCCCGCACTCAGCAGGGGGCTCTCTGGAGAAGACCGGTTGCCCCATGCTCTCTCCCAGGTCCCAGCCCTAAACACCCACGAGGCCCACACCTGCTCACTGATGAAGCGGAAGCCCCGGTCGGGACGCTCGCACTCATAGGTCTCCCCCAGGACGGGGTTGAAGGGCTTACAGCCTGCTCGGTGGTACGTGGACGAGTAGGCAGACACGGCGAAGGCCGCGATGTACACCTGCAGGGGGGAGGGCGGGGAGAGCCCGCTGGGTTGGGGGCGGAGGATTAGGGAGGGGGGGTGCCACCCCACTGCAAGCGAGGACCTGGGGGCCAAGGTGGAAGGCCGGCAGCAAGGAGTAGCAGGGCTGGGAACTGGCGGGGTACCATGCGCTCGCAGGGGTCGGCCGTGTGGCTGGCCCGGTCCAGGAGGCTGCTGTACTCGAGCTCCTCGCACAGCCGCTGCAGGGTGTTGAGCGGCTCGTTGAGCTGCACGGGCATGGACACTTTGGACAGGTCCTTGCCGATGTTGTTCCGTAGTATATTCCACAGGCTCACGTCCGTTCCTGGCCCGCTGGCTGCCGGCAGACAGCGGCGACGCGGGGGCCCCGCAGCTCTCCCTGGAACACACGCCCCTGGGGCCCACCCAGCCACGTCACTCCCCTCTGGGCACGGCATCCAGACCCAGCTGGTGCACAGGCCGGCCCGGGGTGGCGCCCCCCCGCACAGAGGGGTTCCTAGATAGACTCACTCCCAAGCCCCTCTCTGGACTCAGGGCAGCGCAGGTGGGGAGCCAACTGCAAACACGTTTCTGGGGGCTTAGGGGGGCAGTGGGGTGAGAATCACTCCGAGGGGGCGGTCCCCACCGCTGGAAACCCTGCACCCCAGAAGCCCTTCCTGAGCCCCCACCCTTATCCTCAGTTCCCCTCCATAAACAAAGAAACCGATTTCAGGTTATATTCAACCCATTTTACAGATGAGGAAACAGGCTCCAAGAAGTAAAATGTCGTGTCCAAAGCCACATTGCTAAAGAGTAGCAAGGTGGTAACTTCTGCCTCTGTATCAGGCCTTGTGGGAACCTTCTCAGAAGACTGCACTGAACGCTAGCCCTCAGGCCTGAGCCTGGCCCACCCCTGGAGCCACTCTGGGAACACTCTGTAGCTCACAGCTTGGCCTTCCTCATCTCCTGAGGTCACTTCTGGAGTCAGCATCCCAAGCTGTCAGTCCACCAGCCACCCTGAGAGACTGCCTCCCAGGGGCCTGGGCTGTGGACAAACACCATTTCTACCCCTCCCCCAGCCCCTCCATGGCCACACACCCAGTGGGCACCTTTCTGATAGCGCTCAGCTCCCCTGAGGTCCAGCACCTCCTCGGACAGGCTGGTGGTGATTTCACTGGTGCACGACTCCTCCTCCTCTGAGCCCTGGGACAGGACAGATGAGAGGCTAGGCAGACTGGGCCTCCCTGGGCAGCTGGGCAGTACCCAGGGCCTGGCAAGACTCTGCCCAGCTAGTCTGTTGATGGGAAGGGGAAGACGTGTATTTGGGCGGGGCGGGGGGGCATGGCAGTCTGAGCCCTAAGACCGGCCTCACGGAGTGTGCCCTGCCACTTTGGGAGGGGGATGCCTGGCCCTCTCACTGCTCAAGGACTTGGTGGCACACAGGGACAGGGCAGCACGGCATTGCTGAGATCCAGGCTCCGGGGCAGAGGTCGGGGTCAGGGGAGTGCCGGGGCTGAGGGGCTTGCAGGATGATGGCAGGGTGAGGCTGAGGCAGCCATCTTGCTGGAGAACCAAGGGGGATAAAGCACATTGAACTGGAGGAACGGTTCCCAGCAGAGACTTCTGAGCAGGGACACAAAGCCAGCAGGTCTGGACGTGTTGCCAGAGACAGCAGTCGAGGCGTTAGGAAGGATTTGGGAATCTACAAATTCTAGTTTCTCTGGACCCCATTCCAATTTCCCCAGGGTCCCCCCGCCCCCAACCTTACCTCATTCTCAGAAGAGCTGGCAGAGAGGAGAACCTCACAGGCATCAAAGAATTCTGTGTGGGAATCAGCGAGGGACAGGATGCTGCTCTGGGACAGCTGGGGGGTCAGCTCCCGCCCCTTCATGTACAGAGCTTCTTGCTGTGGGAAGGACAGATGTCAGGCTGGGCTCCCCGGGGAGGGAGAGAACATGGTGGAACAGGAAGGCGTGATGGAAGGAAATGGGAGCAAGGAGACACAGGTTCCCTGTAGCCGCTCACCCTGCCTGGGCGCCGACTCTGAGCCCGGCTCCAAGGCTTCCGTGAGTATTAACACAAGCCATCCCGACACTCCCCCTATGTGGCAGGTGCAATTAGGACCCCCCCCCCCCACTTTACATGTCAGGACACTGAGGCTCAGGGTCACAAAGGAGGCGTGCAATGGAGCCAAATGGAAACCATGGAGGCCGGCCCCAGAGTCTGTGCTCAGAACGCCTAAGTCCCACCTCAGCCAACCCTCAAGCCGCAACTGTGGGAGCCTGGGCCCCCATCGGTCAGATTCTTTGAGTCTCCGTTTCCTCCACCATGAACTTGAGGGTAAGGACCAGGGCCTCACAGGACCCCGAATTAAAGGTAAAATCACTCTGCACACACTGGCCAGGCAGGAATGACCACGATGAGGCTGTTGCCAATGTTACAAGAAAGGGCTGGAGTTATCGCTCCTGGGCCCTGTTTTGGGTCTGAAGACCAAGGGTGCCTTCACTTCTGCCGAGGAGGAAGGTGCAGGAGCAAGGGTCCCCACAGGCCAGCCTGGCTCCTACCTCCTCGGGGTTGAGGGAGCTGAAGGAGTCTGCAGTGGTGCCCGAGGAGACGGAGAGTGAGTGGAGGCGCCTCGGGCCAGCGGAGGCCTCAGAGACCTGCAGGGAGAGGGTGAGGGGCCGGGGGCCAAGAGGACAGAGCCCTCCCCAGCCCACCACGCTGATCTCTGCCCACGCTGCCTCTGCCGACAGCTCTCGCCCTGGACCCAGCTCGGCTCTCACCCCAGGCCTGCGGGCCTCGGCCTCCAGCCCTCTCCTCCCATGACTCCCTGGTCCCCGAGCCTCACCCCTGTCCGTGACAGCTCTGAACCCTGGTGCAGGTCCCTCAGGTGGTCCCACTCGGCGGTGAGGGCGGCCAGGACACTGCTGAGGGAGTTGTGCACTGTGGGGACAGGGGGCAGGCTTCAGATTCCTCTTCCTCTCCCTCTACCTGCCTGGTCCCTGCTGCCCCACCCCCACGCACTCACCCTTCTGGGCCAGGGCCCAGAAAGTACGCTGCAGGTGGGCATAGTCGGGAGGCGGCAGCCCGCGGGGGCCTGAGGGGTCCCGGGACTCCAGGTAGCGAGATAGGTTGGGAACAGAGCCATGGAGACGACCAACCTGTAGGTGAAGGGCAGGGGTCAAAGGTGACAGCCTCCTTTGGGGCTTCCCACCGGGCAGCTTGGGGTCCACGCCTTGCCTCACCCGCCCGATCGTGTCATCCTTGGCAAAGCTCTGTGTACACCACATGCGGCTGGTCCGCTTCCCCTTCCTGGGTCTCTCGGTCGTCCCTGAGGCCTGGCACATGGAAGATGGCGGGGTAGTGTCACTCAGGGTGGGGAGAAGGGCAGCAACCACAAAAGCCAAGGAAAGAGGCAGACGGGCCTGGGGGGGCTGCCCAGAAACATCTGACATTGCAGAGGAAGAAGAAAGACTCCGTAGCGATGTGCGGGGACAGCAGGAAGGGTTCAGCGCAAGGGGCAGAGAAAGACCTGGAGATAGCCTGGATGTAGGAGAGGAGCCACCCAGGCACACGCGTGGGTCTCCAGGGAAGTGCAGCGTGTAAGGGTGCCTGGGGCTCTGTCCCAGGGAAGCGGTGGGAGACCCCTCGGCTTCTCCCCCCGGCCCTCACCTGGTGCGTGGGGATAACAGGGGCTGAGGGGATCCGGTGCAGGGACTCCAGGCTCTGGAGGAGTCTGTGTAGTTCCTGGAGCTTCCCCTGACACTCTGAGAGCTCTGCGGGAAGAAGGAATGAGGAAGTCCCTCTCCCAACACTGACCAGGTACCCCAAAGTCTGTCCCTCAGCTTCCCGTCCTCCTCCAAACACTTCAGCCGGCAGCCATAGACCCCGGACCCTTGGCTCAGGAGCCCAGAGCAGCTGCCACGTCTCAGCCTGGGGCCAGGCCTCACGCTGGATTCCTGAAAGGGCTGGCACCCCAGCCCCCACAGCCTCCATGACACGCCTTAACTCTGCTGCTTCCGCACAGACTGACCCTTTCTGTCCCCACTTGCTGGCGCTTCCCTCTCCCGGGCCAGCATCACAGGCATCCCCTCCAGGAACCCAGCTCTAGCGCCTGCCCCACATCCCTCCCTGGACTGGCACTCTGTATCTTCTTGTTGGGGAGTCTGGGCCCTGAGTCCTGTCGGTATGCCCGGGGCACCAGCCCTGTCCTCCTCTCTAGGACTGGTGCTCCCCAGGGCAGGCCCAAGTAGACCCCTTCAGTTGGAGGCCAAGGCTGTCTCCTCCAGCCGCCCAGGTTCCCAGAGGCAGGGGACAGTCTTGCTTCTTGTAACTGCTGATGCCATCTAGACCCAACAGCACAGGCCCTGCCCACAGAGGCGCGGTGCCGTGGGGCCCTCACCATGAGAGCAGCGGTCTAGCCCGTCACTGTCCCGCAGCCAGGAAGACACCTTCTCCCGAGGTCCAACCCCAGGTAAAGCCGAGGCGCTGCCAGCTGCTGGAAGCTGGGCACCAGGAACCTGTGGGGTGAGTCAAGGGTGAGGCGGGACAGTTCCCGCCTCCCTTGGTCTCATGGTTCCCTGAAGCCACCATCCCTCTCCAGCATCCCTCTGTCACCTGCCCCTGCACAGGGCCCTTCTTACCTTCCGGAGAGTGCTGCTGGGCAGTGAGCCTCGGGGCATGGCTAGGCGGTGGGCACGAAGCTGCGCCACCCAGCTCTGGAACAGGTCCTGGGATTTGATCTGCAGAGATGGTGGAGATGGGGACAGAAACATGAAAGGAAGGACTGCTTCACCGGGGCAGGAAGTCAGGGCTCTGATCCCCAGGCAAGCGGTCTCCCCCTGTGGTCCCCAGCTTGGGCAAAGGCTTCCTGCAGGGAGGCAGGGCACAGCTTCCCCCTTGGTTGTTTACCCAACAACCAAGAAGGAAGGCGGTTTGCCATTGGCCATTGCATAGACAGTTACTCCCTTGCTGTCAACCTCAGGGACAGAATCTCCGCCCCCACTCCTCTCTCCAGTAGTGCCCTTGTGTCTCTGCTAGGCTGGGGCCCAAGCCACTACTTGGCTCCCAGGAATGTCACCTTGAGGTGGTAGATGTTGTCTTCAGTGTCAAGGTCAATGCGCTGGGCCTTTTTGTTGATGGACATGACAGACAGTCGGACGTCAATGGAGCCATGAAGCTTCCCCTTGGTGATCTGGAGTGGAGGATTGGCAGGGGGAAAGGGGACTGTCTTTAGGCCTCTGGGGACCACAGAGCCACCATCATCCTGAGGCTCAAGGGCCAGGCAGTGGGTTCACCCTCGTCCCCAAGTCACAGCATCGGCAGGGACTTGTCAGTCATCCTCCTGTGCACACAACACCCCACTACGTCAAGTCCCTTTCTGAACTTCAGGGACTAAGGGAGCAAGGAAAACTGCTCTCAGGAACCTGCAAGGCCGAGAAGGCAAACACCCTCTCGGAGGGAGAACCTGAGCACACGAGTCTTCAGTTCCTGTCCCCAGCATAGGAATGGGACGAGGGCATGGATGAGAAAGCTCCTGCTTCCTGGACGCTAATTTTTGTGCCGGGCAATGTTTCGAGGGCCTTCTCCAAGAGGACAACCCAACAAACAGGGGGTCATACTCTCTCCATCTTAGAGATGAGGGAGTTGGGGCCCAGGGAAGGAAATTGCCCAAGCCCCCACACCCAGAAATGGTGTATCTGGGATCAGACCCTGCTCTGGTGGATTCCAGAAGTCCCCTGCCTATTCGGAGCATTCTGGGGCCACACTTATCCCCCAACCCCCGGCAGAGGCCCTGACTCACGTCTTGCCGCGTGGTTGCGTAATGAAGGATCCCATCCTCCAGCACAAAGTATCTCTGTGATAAGGCCCAGAAGGAACGAGAATCCAGGAGGCCGAGAGAAAAGGGTTTGGGGAGAGAGCAACCACACACATGGACTTTTCTTCTCCACACACACACACAACCTCCACACCCCCCCCCCCCCCCCCCCCCCCCCCCCCCCCCCCCCCCCCCCCCCCCCCCCCCCCCCCCCCCGCCCCCGCCGCCCCCGCATCTGGCCCCTCCCTTCGCCCTGCCTACCCCACCTTGTGCCAGCCCTTCAGAGGCCACTTCCTTTTCTTGAGCAGGTGGCCTTCCTTCCTCTCCGGCATGACACCCTCTGTTCCCAGCCTGCTCCGAGGCTCCTCGACCACCTCCCACAGCTCGGAGGCCTGCAGTCCAGGACAGAGAGGAAGGACAGTGGCTGGGAAGGTGACCAAATCTGTCCCCCACTTTTGGACCAAGCTCTATCCGCACCCCCCGCCCCCAACCGCCACTGCCTGCTTCCCCACCCGCAGACCTGCTGAGCACTGCTCGGCTTTGCAGACTGAATGCTCGACGAGTTAGGGACCCTCTCTTGGAAGTCCATGGAGAAGGGAGCGGCTGCTCCCCGCCGAGAAGGTGGAGCGGGGTGGAAGAAGAAGGATGTCACCTTGTCCTGAGCGGACCCTTGAAGCAAGAGAGAGACCCCATGAGCACAGGCCCTGCTATCACCTTCCCCCCCTCCCGCAACGTCTGAGATAAGAGCTCATGGATGGGGGCACCTGGGTGGCTCAGTGGTTTAGCCTCTGCCTTCGGCTCAGGTCATGATACCAGGGTCCTGGGATCAAGCCCCACATCGGGCTCTCTGCTCAGCAGGGAGCCTGCTTCATTCTCTCTCTGCCTGCCTCTCTGCCTACTTGTGATCTCTCTGTCAAATAAATAAATAAAATCTTTAAAAAGAAAAGACCTCATGGATGTCTGCTCACCGGCCAGGCCTCTCGGAATCTGTCCCTTCCCCACCCTGGGCCGGTTTCCCTGCCCACACCCCACGGCTGCGGCCACTGCTCAGAGAGGTGAACGGGCTGAACTAGCACGAAGCCCGCAGGCCGGTGCCAAGAGAAAACCACAAGAGTCCGCCCAGCCACATCTTGGGCCCACACTCTCAGGCTCTAGGAAACACTCAGTGCTTTCTCTGGAGGATTCCCTGGGGGTGATCAGAGATGAGGCATGGGAGTGAAAAAAGAGGCTCTAAAAAAGGACAGAGGAACTCAGAGACTGGACTTCCTCCAGGACCCCTGGACATCGCTCCACCCCACTGCCGCTGTCGGTTGGAGACCCCTCTGCCGTGATCACTCTGCAGAACGCCCCTAACCCCTTCATCCCAACTCCCTACCAATCAGTCTCCAGGTCCTCTATCTTCTGCATGGGGAAACTGAGTCCTGAGACCGGCCCCCCATCCCCATTGTTCCCAGCGCCTTCACCCTGGGATGCCGGCCTGAGACCCTCAGTAACCCCCACAAAGCCTCCCTCCATCCTCCCAGTCCTTGGGGCTCCTGAGAAGTACCACCCACCCAGAGAGAGCAGGGGACTGGGCCCATGGAGGCACCGTGTGCAGGAGAAGAGGTGGCCGAGAATATGCCAAGGTCCACACAGGTCCCGCAGCAGTGCCCACAGGCGCCCTTGGCACCAGCCCTGGCCATCCTGGCTCCATGGAGAGATCAATAATGCATGAGGCTCCATGTGTGTAAGACAGGGAGGGGACTGGAGGGGCGAGGCTGGCCCGAGGCTGGACAAACAGCTCAGATCTTCCAATGGAGCCAGCAAGCACCTGAGGAGCTGAGACCAGGAAGGGGCAGGGACGCGGTGGGGTTGTGGTGTCCAGGAGGCTGGGAAGGAAGGGTCCAGAGTGCAAGATGCTGACCCGGGAGGCGTGGGGGGGTGGGGTGGGTAAAACTCCTGCTTCTAGCCATTGAAAGTTCCCAAACTCTTCCAGTGTTTGGGTACCTCTGTGCCCTTTTCCTGGCCCCGGAGGATCCCGGCCCCTCACTGCAAGCGGGTGGAGGGGAGGTTCTGCCCCGAGAGGGTGCTGGGTCGAGGTGAGCCAGGTCGGTGCCCCATTTCTACTTCCATTCCCACCCCCCGTCTCCGGAGGGGCAGACCTGCCAGCTTCAGGTGGGAGGAAGCCTGCCCAGGGCATGTCAGCTGATGCCAACGCGGCCCCCTTACCCCAGGGTCCATGGACGCCAGTGCTCCTTGGCCCGCGCACCGCTCTGCCTCTGAGTCACCGTCTCCGAGTGGCCCGATCCCTCCTCACGGAGCTGAGCAGTGGCAGCAGCTGCTGCAGGAACCAGGAAGGAAGGAGACGTCGGAGCCTCCCCTCCAGCCGGATCTCCCCACCTCCCCCTCCCCGGCCCCTCCTCCCGCCAAGCTCCGGGCGGCCGCTCAGCTCTGCCCCCCTGCTCCCGGGAGGACTCAGGGCTGAACGGACTCCCCAGCACCAAGGTAGCTTGGGAGTGGGGGCAGAGTCCCCACTGGGCGCAGTTCCAGACAGATCACGGAGGGCTGACTAGGGAGATGCTGGCCTCGGGCCAGCGCCTTGACCCCAGTTAGTACCCAAGGCCATTTCCTTATTAACCACCCCCCTCTCGTTTTACATCTGAAAATAGACTGCAAAATATGGAGGCAGCAAAGGTATCAGGTTGACGGGAAGGGATGGATGCCCCTGGGGGACCACAGTAGACAGTACCAACAGCACAGTCAGCCACGCAGCAGCCACGGCTCAGAGGGCCAGGCAGAGGCCACCACCGAGGCTGTTATTGTGGGTGATGCCCCACGGGGATGGGGGGCGGGACCCACTGTGGCTGGAGGCCCCTATACGCGTAACACAAAATCCCCAGCTTGCAGTCCTTGGACTGGGAGCAGGCTTGCAGCAGTGACCAGGTGGCTGTTAGGAAGGGCTAGCTGGAGCCAGCTCAGGGACCCCCGGCCTCCCTCTCTGAGCACCTCTGTTCTGCTGGAGTACTGTGTCCAGCTCAGTACTGGATTCTAACTAAAAATCAACTCTTGGGGCGCCTGGGTGGCTCAGTGGGTTAAACCTCTATCTTCGGCTCAGGTCACGATCTCAGGGTCCTGGAATGGAGACCCGCCCGCATCAGGCTCTCTACTCAGCAAAGAGCCTGCTTCCCCCTCTCTCTCTGCCTGCCTCTCTGCCTACTTGTGATCTCTGTCAAATAAATAAATAAAACCATTAAAAAAAATAAACTCTTAAGAAATATCTAAACCTGGGACACTTGGGTGACCCAGTCGGTTAAGCGTCCTCTGACTCTCTTTGGCTCGGGGTCTGGAGATCGAGCCCCGCGGAGGGCTCCGGCAAGTCTTTTTAAAAAAGGTCTAACCCTCATTAAAATGAATGCAAAATGGACTCACAGCTTTAAGCAGTGAGGCTGCTTTCTGGGAAGTGAGTTTTTAATGGCGGGGCCTCAGGCATCACCAGCAGGTGAAGAATGCAGTACGGGTTCTTTGGTCCAGAAGGGATATGGGCCACCTCCTCCCCCCAGGTCCCGGTTTACCCTACAGGATCTTACACATTTCTCAGGAGATGCCTGTTTTCTCAGCCATTCAGAGCCTCAGCACAGCTCCTGCTGCCCCAGGAGGGCGTTGTTGGCACTTAGCAGCTGTCTGGGAGTCAGGGAGGGCACTGGGCAGCACTGGCCAGACCAGCTCTGACATCCACGAGCCTCGGGAGCCTTTTAATTCACTTCGGATTGATCAAGCATCCCTGGGGCATACAACGCCGAGCTGGGAACCATGGGAAATCAGTCCCAGACCAGGCCACAGAACAGAACACAGCCAGAGCGGCTGTGGCACAGCCCCAGATCTGTGAGGAAAGCATGACAGCCACCTTCCCTATTCCAATCAAGGACAAGGGCAGGCTTCTAGTTAAACATTCTAATTCATTAGGAACTTTTGGTTCTCCAAGATTGGGGTGAGGCCTTCCATCAAGAGCCTCCAGACCCCCTCATTAATACAGAACTCTGGTTTGGCCCATCTGTTGTTCAGAATCACCTGGAACATGCTGGCTAATGGGCAGAGCTGGCAGCAGCCTTCAAAAGGACAAACATGTAAGAGACGCCATCTATGGGATCGGTCCAGGGAGGCAGGGGGCCTGGACATGGAAAGAGGAAGGATTTTCTAGGCGGGGAAGTGAGAATCAGAGGTGGCCACGAGAATAAGTCTACACGGAGGATAAGCTCACACAGAGCAAAACAGAGGAAGTAAAATGCATTTCATTTTATCATCAACCAGTGCTCCCAACCTTTCCATAATGTGACACACCCCGAGGGTGGAGAATTAACACTCAGGCACACCCTGGACCCTAATGAGGAAGCTCGAGGGCAGAAATCCAGGGAACAGTCTTCTGAGCAGAGAGAGAGCCTAGTTCAAGTCCCTGTTCGGCCTCTTATTAGCTGCATGACCTTGGGAAGACTACTGAACTTCTCTGTGAAATGGGCATGATATGGCGACATGGTGAGAAGAACTGAGGTGTGTCAAGCGGTAAGCACAGAGCCTGGCTCTCAGCACAAGCACCGAGGGGAGCCAATTCAGCACAGCGCACCATCAAGGGGATAGGCCGGGAGACACGTGCGGCAAGGGACAGTGACATGGAGGCAGAGTGCAACTTCCTCGTCTGTTCAGCTTCTCTGCCCAGGGCCCGGAGAGCCGAAAGCCTGTTCCTGTTAGGTCCCAGGGTGGGAATGCTGGAGACAAAGACAGTGATTCAGAGCCTCTATTCGGAAACCGGGTGTCTCTGCATCCCCGCGCGGCCCTGTGTCTGGGAAGTCGGGCTCAGCGAAGTCAGGTCACAAACGCCACTCCCCACCCCAAGTGCTTCCACATCTCTGATGGATGAGGGCGCGGACCACAGGGGCAGAGTGTGTTTATGGGCGGGCCGGGTACAACAGGCTGACTAGGAGTTCGGAACAGGGTCAGGAGAAGTGGGCTGCCCGCCGGCCGGTGCCACAGAGTCCCCCGCCTGTTGCTGTCTGATGTACTGGTCCAGCAGGGCTGTCAGCTGGAAGGACTGGTGCTGAAGCAAGAGGTGGGTCTGGGCCATGCGGAAGGTGAGCCCTCCTACCAGCTCGCCCTGCACCAGGGCCAGGCTGGGAAGCTGGGAGTAGTTGATGAAGCCTTGTCTGCTGAGGATGGCGTCATCGATGCAGCCACCTGGAAGAACACAGGGTCAGCCGGGCGCCACGAACGCCTCTCTCCTCGGAAAAGAACGATTGAGGTCCCAACGTATGTTCTGTTGCCCTTCTCCACCTCCCAGCCCTCTCCGAATCTGATTCCCATGCCTGCCCTGCCCAATTCCCCCTCAGTCTGGGACTGATCCCCTCCCTTCCTTCCTAACTCTTCCCTAGAAAACCCTGACATAGGACATTCACCTGACCCAACCGCCACTAAGTCATGGTTTCCTAAACTTTTTTTTAAAATATTTTTTATTTATTTGACAGAGAGAGAGATCACAAGTAGGCAAAGAGAGAGAGAGGAGGAAGCAGGCTCCGTGCTGAGCAGAGAGCCTGATGCCTCTGCCTTCAGCTCAGGCCATGGTCTCGGGGTCCTGGGCTCGAGCCCTGCACTGGGCTCTCTGCTCCGCGGGGAGCCTGCTTTCCCTCTCTCTCTGCCTACTTGTGATCTTTCTCTGTCAAATAAATAAATAAAATCTTAAAAAAAAAAAAAAAAAAAAGAACCACAGGGGGTGTGTGTAGCGGGGGTAGGGGGTGGTCCACGGAGACCTATAAAACCAGTCTTCTCCAGGGATCCCCAGCATCAGGGGAGTTTGGGAAACATTGCTCCCTGCCCTTCAGTGTCCCTTCCTGGAGGGGTTTGTTTTAAGTATCTCTGTCTGTGTGGCTTTCTATACCCCACTGCTAGATTCAAGGTGTCTGAACTTCTCCCTGCAGAGGCCTCTCTGCTTTCCCTCCTCTTCTCCCTAGGGCAGAAATGATGCAGGACTGGGGGCGCCTGGGTGGCTCAGGCAGTTAAGATCTGACCCTTGGTTTTGCCTCAGGTTATGATCTCAGGCCTGTGAGATCCAGCTCTGCATGGATCTCCCTGCTCAGCATGGAGTCTGCTTCTCTCCTTCCCCCCACTCCCTCTGCCCCTGCCCCTCACCCCGCCTCCTGCCTGAACTCTCTCTCTCCCTAAAATAAATAAATATAAAAAAGAAAGAAAAAAAGGAGGGAGAGATGAAGGGAGGAAGGGAGGGAGGAAGGATGGACAGACGCAGAGTAGTGAGCCAACATAGGTTCCGGAAGGACACAGGTAGCCTTCAACAAATGGTGCTACTGACTCAGGCCCCATCTGTGAGCGATGCCACCCCCCCAAGGATGACCACAGTTCTACCCACGTGTACTTAGCAGATGGCATCAGGCCACCATAGCACCCACTCCCCTTCATCCCCGTCCTCAACCCACAAGGGTGCTTGCTCACCTAGCAGTGGCAGGAAGGGTACACTCTTCAAGATTCGCACCATCTCCTTGACCTTGGGCTCCTCACTGACCAGCAGGAAGTTGTGCCCCACAAAGAGGGGCAGCAGGTTCTGGTACTTGGAATCCTCTAGGAAGGGCTTCAGAACCTGGAACAGCAGGATAAATGGCTTCCTGGGGATAAGTGGGAGGAAAGGCTCCCCACCCCAGTCACAGGCCAAGTCAGGCTGTGGGTGCAAGTCAGGCTGACAGTCTCCTCGGCCCCCAGCCACAGTGCAGGCACCAGGCTGGAGGGTTGCTTGAGGCGGGGGGGGGGGGGGGGGGGGTCGAACGCACCGGATCTGGGAAGGGGCCCTGCGGTCTGAGTTGGCGGAGGCGGGGGAGCAGGGCGCCCACACCAGAGAGCTGCTCCCTACCTGGTTGGGGAAGACCTTCAAAAGGATCTTGTGCTTCCGCAGCCGGTGCCGTATGAGCAGCTTGTCCTCCGCGCTCAGAGCCACATTCTGGCAGACAGCTATCATTCGGTTCTCTCGGAAAACTGCGTCTATCTCCCGACGGAGGAGCCGGATCAGGCCTGTCTCCTGTAGTCAGGAAGAGATGACCCGAGGGCACATCAACTGCCCTTCTCTTTGTCCCCCTTTCTCCCCAGGGGAACAGGTGCTGGGACTCCCAGGGATGCCCAAACGGGGAAGTTATCGGTGTTCTGGAGGAGGGTTGGGGCCCTGCCTCTCAGGACACGCTCCCCCTCCCATTCTGCCCTTCGTTTTTGTCAGATAACCACAGTCTTCAGAGCAGTGTTGTCATAACCTGACAAAGCTCGTCCCGATGACCTGGTCACTGGTCTGACCCAGTCAACATTTGACAATAATGTGGTCAAAATTACTTTCTCTCTCTGATGCTGCATTCATGTTGAATCAATTCACCAATTATAAACATAAGATAACTCTTTTGCAGTGTTAATTCAGAACCGAGGACAAGACTTCATTTTCTGAAGATAGTGTTTCTCAAAATTGACAGCATGTGGGCCTGACAACAAGCATAAAGGTACAAATTCCCCATTGGCCTTTCTGCTCTTTTTAAGGACAAAAAAGTTCCTCCCGTTCCTCTAGGAAAACATAGAAGCTTCAAGTCCTTTCAAGACAAGAGAGATAACTCTCCCCTATCTCCATCTGCTTGCATAACTTTCACACAATTTGGGGGAGACAATCCACAGAGCCCAAAATGCCAAGGAGATTCAAGCGCACGTTTCATTTTAAAGCATCTGGCCCTGGGGTCAAAGAGGGGAAGTAGTGATGTGGAGGGCGAGGTCCTGGAGAGCTACTTCATTATGGCGTCAGAGACAAGGTCACATCAATCCACCATCCCAGCACCAAGGACGGGCAGTGTCCTCCTTACCTCCTGTGGGGGACTGGGAGGACATGGTAGGCATCTTGGGTTGATAGCAGGTTTTGGGGGAATATACTCAGTCACAGCCATCAGCTTCTGCCGCTGGAAGTGCATCACACGACGATGGCGGGTAACAGCCTTAGAGCCACAGCGGATGGTCTGGAGGGTGGGCAGCCGACCTAGGAGGGGAAATGGCAACGCTGTGATGTGCAGCTTCTGGGAGTCCTTAGTTGGTCTCAGATGGAGAAAAAGCCCACCCCTGAGCAAGACAACCATGGCTCACAGAGCTAGACCCAACACAAGAGAGGGACAAGGAATTGTCTGCTAGGAATTCGAAATCCCCAAAACTTCCCTTCTCTTTAATGAGTGACCTGAGGTCAAATGTTTGATCCTTTGAGGCTCCCATTTCTCCAGCTCTTCTATAGGTACAGAAATTGGGTGGGGAGGGGGATGAGAACAAGGGAGAAAGTATATTTGAACACATTAAAAAAGGGAGGAGAGGATTGAGCAAATTTTTTTTCTTTTAAGATTTTATTTCTTTCTTTAAGAGAATGTGATAGAGAACACAGAGCAGGGGTGGAGAGGCAGAGGGCACAGGAGAAGCAGACTCCCCGCTGAGTAGGCAGCCTGACACATGGCTCTATCCCAGGACCCCGGGATCATGACCTGAGCTGAAGGCAGATGCTTAACCCACTGAGCCACCCAGGCCTCCTGCAAATTTTTCTTAAATAGCCAAATAGTAAATCTTTAAAGTTAAAGAACCATACAGTCTGCAACTACTACTCAACCGTGCCATCGTATCATGAAAACAACCCTAGACAATATGAAACAAGCTGTATTCCAATAAAATTTTATTTATAAAACATGGTGACCAGTCCTGCCACAATATGGCAACCCCTGGTTTAAGCCAATGGTTCTCAAGGTGTGCTCCCTTTACTCAGCAAGCAACATCGGCATCTGGTAACTGGTTAGAAACATAAATTCTCAGGGCCTGTCCTGGACCTCCTGAATCAGAAACACTGGAGGGGAGCCCAGCAAACAGTGGTTCTAATAAGACTCCAAGTGTTACGGATGCATGCTGAAGTCCAAAACCACTGCTCTGAAGCCTTCGCCTATGAATTGAAGCAAGAGTGAAAAGAAGTTACACGGCCCTCACAGCTCCCCCAAACAAGCCTCCCCTTCCCTTGTTCTTGTTTACAGGCATTGTTGGAGAGCACGCCTCAGAAGATAAGGGAGCCACTTGAAAGCTGTAAGCCTAACTGACCCCTTCATCTTCAATGAAAGGACCCAGGCTAGCGATTCCCACTTTCAGCCCTTCCCAAGATTGGGATGGGGTCTCAGGGAAAAGGTCAGCTAGAAGGTGGCTATAACAGAGAGCATGGAGGTTTACTGGGGTGAGAGGTTTTATTGCCAGCAGCCACAAAACCTAAGTCAAGAACACAGGTTTTGGATCAGGTGAACCAGATTTTTTTTTTTTTTTTTTT
>PISX010008103.1:0-41148 GCA_004024625.1 Mellivora capensis | reverse complement strand
ACCTGTAAAGAGGAGATGATGATGACTTCTCCATGATATGCTTTAAGATTTAAATGAGATAATACATGTAAATAATTTACCACTGTGCCTGGCCTATATTATGTGAGTGAAATCATTCATTACACAAATGTCTACTGCATGCCTAATGCCAGGCACCCCGCCACCTGCCGGCTATGCTGAATGAACATAAGGGTTCTGCCCTTACGGAGTGTGAAGTCTAATACTGGAGACAACACATAAGCAAATGCAAAATTACAGACTGAGGAGTGAAAGGGGTCCATAAACAGGCTGCAAACTACACATTTTAACATGGGAAACCTGCTTTGCAGAAGGTGGCCAGGGCAGGCCTGAGCAGGTGACATTTAGGCCGAGACCGTGAAAAGGTGGCACAGCGCCAAGGACAGGGCGGGCAGTGGTTCAAGCAAAGGAAACTGGAGGTGAGCAGGAGCTGGGTGGTGGATTACAGAAACCCAGAGAAGGAAGGGGGCCTCGGGCGGAGGGAAGAAATACTGTGGTTGTCGCTGACATTGTTGCTGCGCTGCTGCTACTACTAGTGTCTGCAGCCACAGGGAATTAGACGGAGGAAGGAGACCAGCGATCTAGCTGGGTTCCGTGGTCATCGGGAGCCGTCTGGACTAAGAGACTACGGGAGAGGATCAGGAGTGGAGGAGGGGAGACAGAACTAGAGAGCGCCGTCCAGAACGCGCCATGAGGACCTGGGCCGCTCCTTACCCGCCCGGGGCAGGAGACCCCCTCGCAGCATTCCAGATACGGCCGCAGCCATCGCCACCGGAAGAACAGACGGGAGCCGGGAGGGACAGAAGGAGCTAAGGATTGTGGGAAGTCCTGGGACCGGAAACAGCCCGCGAACCCGCCGGCTGGAACACTAATCCGCATGCGCTGAGCCGCTGCGAGCCCGCCCCACTGACGCCCAATCGGGCGTCCAGTCTCCTAGCAACGACGCTTAGAATCTGGGGCACAGCTCTTTTCTTTCGATCCGCACCCGCCACTCTCCACCCACAATCCCCCAGTTTTACTAGCCCCTTTGCACCCGTCAAACTCCAGAGCCCCCGCCTCGATTTACTTTTGTCTTCTACCGCACCTCATGAATCGGCTCTGAATCAACCACTTTCCCTTGTCCCTCAAGTCTCCGAGCTTCTCCCTCCTCACACCACCCTGGGTTCCGCCACCCCCGGGGCTATCCAAGTTGGTCGGCTTCCCTTCGTCCTAAGCCCATGCCAGGCCAGTAGCCTTTAAATGATGCCCGGAGGTGAGTAGGGGATGGGGTGGTGAGTAGAAGATTCGGATAACATTACGGTCGGGCTTCCAAGAATAAGAAATTTAACAATCGGACTCATCTTTCCACAGCTAACCTTGCTCAGAGTCCAGAGGAAGGGGGCCTCTGCATTACTGAAGCCCTTATCACCAAGCGGAACTTGACCTTCCCTGAAGATGAGGATCTGTCAGAGAAGATGTGAGTGCCAGGGGGAGAAAGAGGTGGTGGACGATTGAAACACACAGGATGATCAGTCCCCCGAGCTGTACTGGTTTGTCAATTCATTTTTTTTTTTTATTTTAAAGATTTTATTTATTTGACAGACAGAGATCACAAGTAGGCAGAGAAGCAGGCAGAAAGAGAGAGGAGGAAGCAGGCTCCCTGCTGAGCAGAGAGCCCGATGCGGGGCTCAATCCCAGGACTCTGGGATCAAAACCTGAGCCGAAAGCAGAGGCTTTAAACCCACTGAGCCACCCAGGCGCCCCTGTCAACTCATCTTTATCCCTCTCTTTACTTACTCCATGCATTCAATCAGTGGTCATGTCCAACTGATTTTGCCTCCTTAAACATTATTCTGTTTCTTTCTTTCTTTCTCTCTCTCTCTCTCTTTTTTTTTTTTACCATGCCCACTCAACTGCCTTAAATAAGGCTCTTAAGGGGCACCTGGGTGGCTCAGTGGGTTAAAGCCTCTGCTTTCGGCTTAGGTCATGATCCCAGGGTTCTGGGATCAAGCCCCGCATCGGGCTCTCTGCTCAGCAGGGAGCCTGCTTCCTCCTTTCTCTCGCTGCCTGCCTCCCTTGCTTACTTGTAATCTCTGTCTGTCAAATAAATAAACAAAATCTTTTTAAAAAATAAGGCTCTTAAGCCATCATCTCTCAACAAACTCCTAGTTTCCCTGTCCCCAGGCCTGAATCCCTGGACTGCTACCAAAGTGATCCTTTTAAATGATAACTCTGATCAGGCACACCTTGATGGAACTTTCCTTGGCTCTCTAGTACTTCCAGAATAAAATCCAAATGCCTTACCATGAGTTGAGCTCTGCTGCCTTTTTAGCCTTCTTTCTTGCCGTTCTCCACTATTCCTCTAAGACCCGACATTCTCACAAACTTAGCGCCTTACTTCTCAGATTGGTGCTGAGAACATCACTTGGGAGGTTGTTAGTAATGACGGTTCTCAGGCCCACCCCAGACCTACTTACCCGGAATCTGCATTTTAACAAAAGCCCCAAGGGACTCATGGGCACATTAAAGTTGGAGAAAGCCTGGATTAGCACACACTGTTCCTTCTGTTTGACATGCCTTCTCCTCATCCCCTTCTCACTTTCCCAGCCAACTCCCACTTACATCACCTCCTCCAGGAAGCATTCCCTGTCCCCCAATTCAGGAGTCCATGCACAGTTCAGGCACTCCTTTGGTCCCTCGTACTTGTGTCTGTCATCCACTTGTCATAGATGTTTGGCCTGCTTCTCAAATAGTGATGGGCAGGGACTCTCATTTGTCTCTAGTGGGCATTCAGTAAATATTGTGGGATGAGTGAATGAGTGAATGGAAAAAGGGTCCTTCCATGGACTACTCAAAAGGGAAGTAAGGAAGGATCCTCCTTCTGAGTTGTCTCATCTCTGCCCCGGTCCCTGCTTCCACCATCCACACTGGTCCAAGGAAGTCTTCCCTTGCCTCTGAGTCTCTCCAGGAACCATAAGCTGCTATCACCCATTTCCTGGTCCAAGGGCCTTCTATCCTCTCACCCTCTGATCCTTCCCAGTGCTTCTGACCAAGATCCAGGGCTCCAGTTTCATGGTTTCATGATGGGGACACCGCCTCATGAGTTCCTGACATCTCATCAAAGGCACTTATCTTGAAACCCCTTTCCTCCCCCTCCCATCTTCCCTGCTGAGACAACACAGAAGTGGCATTCCATTACAACACCTGCTGACTGTTCTTCCAGGTTTCACACTCTGGCTGAACTGCAGACTGTCCGCCTGGACCGGGAGGGGATTACTACTATTGGGAATCTTGAGGGCCTCCAGAACCTTCACAGCCTTTATCTGCAAGCGGTAACTTCTTGCCTCCTGCCCTTCCTCCCCCTTCACCCTCTGTGGACCAAGTCTGTTTAATCCAAAAGCAACCAATCAGGTCACCTTGCCCATTCGCAATGCCCTTCATTGAAAGTCTTCCCAGATGGGGCGCCTGGTTAGCTTATCTGTGGAGTATGCAACTATTGATCTCAGGATTGTAAGTTCAAGCCCCACATTAGATGTAGAGATTACTTAGAACTAAAATAAATAGAAAGAAAGAAAGAAAGAAAGAAAGAAAGAAAGAAAGGGAAAGGGAGAAAAGGAAGGAAGGAGGGAAGGGGGAAAAAAGAAGGAAGGAACTGTTCCCTGATGAATCAGGGATTCTCTCCAGTTGAAAGACCAATCTTCCCTAAAGAGATCCTAAGCATGCTCTTGAATCACTGGGTTTTTGTCAGAAAACTTCTCTGGGTCTCAAAGTTCTTTTTGGTATCTACCCTATCATGTTATATATAGCTCGAGCCCATTTCCTTTTTTTGTAGAAGTGGGAGAGGGAACCAGAAGATTCCTCTGCATCCTTCAGAACCTTGAAGGCTGTTTTGTTGTCGGTGTTGGTGGTGGTGGTGGTTGACTGAGTTTCAGGGTCCTCCAGGTTGACTATACCCCGCTCCTTTTGTCTTTCCCCGAAGGAACTTAAAGAATCAAAGTCACATGTGCCCATTAATCCCTGCATGTACCCAAGCCACCGCTCAGGCCTCCACTACTGCCCTGGGGCCCCTTGGTCTCCTTCTTGACTTCCAGGCCCCTCTGTGGTTGTGGGCTAAGCAGCGTATACTTTAATGAAGCGTAGCCAGCCCCCCAAGTTGACCCCCCTTGACCATCCACCCAGAGAAAGCAAATCATCCCTGGGTAGCGAGAACCAGTTCAGCGGGCAGGGGGTCATTCCCAGAGTGCCAGCTCACCAGCTGCAATAGCGGACAGGGTCTACCCAGTTTCCCCAACTCGTTTGCTTTCTGCAGAATAAGATCCAGCGGATTGAGAACCTGGCCTGCGTCCCCTCCTTGCGGTACGTGGTGTCAGGGCTCAGGCCTGGGGGAGAGGGGGAGATCGGGGAGAGGGGAAGACCTGGCCATGCCCCAGAGAACTGGTCCAGACTTCTCCAAACCTAATGTCTTGTCCACCGAGGACCCAACAAGCCCTGCTCTGCTTCCCCCACCCAGGGGGGCCATGAGTCCCCACTCATCATCAGGCTGCTCAGCCAGGGCCCCGGGGCACCTGGTGTCCTCCTCCCTTCCTCCCGTGTTGCTGTGGTGCAGCTCTGTCTTTGCACCCCTTCCTTCCCCCCGCAGCTTCCTGTCTCTGGCAGGAAACCAAATCAAGCAGGTGGAAAACCTCCGTGACCTCCCGCATCTCCAGTTTCTGGACCTTTCTGAGAACCTGATAGAAACACTGAAGCTGGGTAGGAAGGCCCTGGCCCCAGCTTATGGGATAAGCCTTGTGTGGGGCTTCCCCCTTCTCCACTACCATCTCCCCATGCTTGCATTGGCAGCACGGCCTCTGGGGGTCTGGGGAGGCTGTACAAAGAGACAGAAGCTTTGGGCCGGGAGAGAGGCAGGACACCCTTGTTCCCTTCTCCCTGGTGCATGCAGATGAGTTCCCTCAGAGCCTTCTCATCCTCAACCTGACTGGAAACAGCTGCACCAACCAGGATGGATACAGGTGAAGAGGACATGAGGGTGGGAAGAAATGGGGGGTGGCCGAGCTCCTCCTCCTACCTCCATACGGGCCCCCTCTCAGCCTGCAAACCCGGGGTCACCATCCACGGCGCCTTCTCCTCCACCCTGGCTCAAGTGGGACGCTTTTGCTCTCTCACCCCGAGGTCCACATGGAGCCAGCCCTTAGCTTTTCGGGACTGACCACAGGCCCGTCTCCCTGATGTGAACTCCAGCCTCCTGGTGTGGTTGCTGCGGCTTGTGTCTGCACTTCCTCCCAGGCTCCCCACCCATGGGTGCTCTCCTGGGGTGGGGGGGTGCTCTGCTCTTTCTGCCCTACAGAGAGCTGGTCACAGAAGCCCTGCCATTGCTCCTGGACCTGGACAAGCAGCCTGTGTTGGAGCGCTGGGCCTCGGATGAGGAGGAGAAAGCCTCCAGCGACGAGGAGGAGTTCCCGGAGCTGAGTGGCCCATTCTGCACAGAGCAAGGTGGTCCTGCCTTCCAAGGCTTGCACCCTATCTAGACCTCTCCTCTGCCCCATGGGGCGCTGGGGCAGCTAAGGTGGCAGTGACAGCTAGGGAGGCAGCCCCAAGCCCAGAGTGGCATCTGGGTCAGAGAGAGACAGTCCCGTCAGGGCCAGGCGACAGTCTGGCATGCAAGTGATGCGCCCTCCCCACCCCAACCCCGGGCCCCTCCCCGCTAGGGATGGCAGCAGGTTAGTCTGCTCCGAGGCCCAGCCAGAGACCTCCCTGCCAAAGGCCTTCCTGCCAAGCCCAGGGCTCCGTCTACCACCTACCGTCTTGTCTCTCCCAGGCTTCCTCCAGGAGCTGGAGCAGGAGATGGATAGACACAAGGAGCGCAGACAGCAGGCAGCCCTGACTGAGCACCTTCAGAGGATGGAGACGAGGCCTGCCCTCACTGACCTCCCCCTGCTGTCTGGGGGGCCCGTGGCTAAGGACAGCAGTCCTTCTGTCACCCCCAGCCAAGGGAAAGAGACACCCCCCAAGCCCGCCTCCTTGCCACAAGCTACCTCTGCCACCAAGAAACCCTGCCCTCTGGTTTCCAGCCAGCAAAGCACTGTCCAGGCAAAGAAGGGGACCAAAGCAGCCACAGGCCCCAAGGCCTCTGTGTCCAGGGCCCCCAGCACAACCAAAACTGTGACCAAAAGAATCAAGAAGTGAAGGGCAGCCCGTCCCTGCCAGCAATTCCACAGGAACGAGGAAGGGGGAACAGGGCATGGGTGGGGCCTCCCCTCCTTCTCAGACCCCTCACCTGTGACAGGAGGCTCCCCCAGTAAAATGTCACCCAGCCCTGAGTATGTCTTCCATGTCATTGGGGGGCATCAAGCAGTCAAGGCAGTGGGAAGGAGTCACAGAAATACAGAACCCAACTCTATTGAACATGTTTCTGGACATTTCGGGAACCACCCAAAGGACTGGCCCATCTCAGGTCCCCATCTGGCTGCCTGGGCCCTAAGCAGGCCTCACGGTATGGAAGACACCATCTTCTGGAGGGCATAGCTCACTGCCGCCCTTGGGGCGTGCCCTCCAAGGTTCGAGCCAAGGACCAAAAACCCGTGGTTCTCATTCTCCCTAAACAATAGCCCCATAGTGTGCCAGGCACATTCTCTTGGGCATGCCCACTCACACACCTGGGGAGAACACCTCTCCTTACAGGCCCCTGCCACAGCCTCCACCACCGAGTCCCCATCCCCCAAGAAAAGACTGTGCTGCCCAGCAGACAACCAGAGGCCCGGGGCTGCCCTTTGCCCTCACTTGGCTCTCCCACCCCCACTAGAGCTGGGATCAAGTTCACCGAACAGTGAAATAGCGTACTTTATTAAGGCAAAGGCCGAGCTGGCTGCCCAGAACAAGAATCAGGGGAGTGAAGGGCTTGTGCTGATCCTGCCGTCCCAGGGGTCCTGTGCCCACCCCAGGCCAGGAGCAGCTGTGGCACTCAGCCATACACCTGGCTCTCTCTCTCCACAAAGGCCTGGAAGAGGGCGCCCAGCTCCTGTGGGGATGGGGCCCACTCCCCAGCCAGCAGCCGCCGTGCAGCCTCCAGGCCTTCTTGCTCCAAGTCCCGCTGCTTCTGCCAGAACTGCTGCCCCCGATCCTGACCAGGAAGGGTGGAGATGAGTCCCCGGGACAGGCTTCCCTCCAGATCGCGGGGAGATACCTGCCATCTCCCACAAGCAGGAGAAAAGACAGGATCCCCGACATTCTCCTGGACAACTAGCTTTGAAGGCAGAGACTCCTCCCCCCAGCTCTAGAGTCTCTCCTCCACTCCCAAGTCTACTCATATTTCCAGAATCCCACCTGGGCATGGGAGAAGTGAGTCATGTCCCCAGAGTAGCCCCTAATCCCCAGGGCTTACCTGCCCACTCTCCATCAGCCCCAGGGCCACCTGGTGTCCGCAGTAGAGGCTGTGCCGGCGATCCACCTGAGTCTGGAATCGGGGCTGGGTCCGAACAGGGTCCTGTGCTCCAAAAGTGGGGGACACCACCTGGGGGGCCGGGGCCGCGCCCGCCCCGAAGATGAAAGGTTTGAACACCGACCTAATGGGACAGAGATGGAAGGGGAGTGAAGGCTTATCACATCACCCCCCCACACACACACCCGCCTGGAAAGCTCTCCCCTGCCTTCCCCATCCTCATTCCCCTCACCTGGATGGGTCTGGTGTGGCAGTAAGGAAGTGGACACAGGGCTGTGTGGGGTCGCGGGGCAGGATGGACACCATGCTGGCCGTGGTGCGAAAGCCTCCCGAGTCCATACAGATGCCACTCTCCTTGTTCCTGAGGATGTCCATCATCACCTCTGCCGTGATGCCCCCTGCGGAGGAGGACAGGCTGAGGGGCCCCCAGGGCAGAAGGGGGCCCTCTGGCCCTGGGTCAATGCTGTGGGAGAAGAGACAGGCCGGCAGTGCTGTGGCCCTCGGACTCCCAGCCCGCTGCCAGCCATTCACTGACCTCGCCGCTGCTGCAGCAGCTCTCGCCCAGCCTGGAAGCGGGCTTTGGCAGCCTCCATGCGCACAGGCTGCTGAGTCAGGGAGAAGACCTGAGCGAAGTCGAAAGTGCTCTGCCCACTCCACCAGCCCTGGGCCAGGGCATGGGTCCGCAGCTCTGAGTGTTCCGCCGAGATGTCTGTGCCAATGCTTAGCTGGTTGGAGATGTTGCGGGCCCCCTCTGTGGAGGAGGCGGGAAGGGGAGGGAATGGCTCCTTTATCATTAAGCACCTACTCTGTGCCAGGGGCTGAGAACAGGGCAGTGAAGAAAACAGCCGTTCCCTCGTGGAGACAGAGACAGACGTGTGAGCTTGAGGCTGTGGCAAGTGCAATGAAGAGGCACTTGCTTGCATATGGGGGTGGGGGGGAGCTGACCGCCAGGGAGTCCAGGAAGTCTCCCCAGAGGAAGCGGCAGGCTAGAGCACAAAGAGGATTTCAAGCAAGCGAAGGGGAAAGAAAGGGTCCTCAGTGGGCTCATCTCCCACCTTCTCAGGTACGCCAACCACCCTGAGCTTTGCACCTAGATCCACCCTGCCCGGCCCCCATCCCACCCCCTTCCAAGGCTGGCTGAAGGGGACGCCTCAGGGAGGCAGGCCCCAGTGCCAGGCCCTCACCCTGGATCCTCTGTGCGGCCCACAGCCTCCCCGCTGTCTCCAGCACCCACGCCTCAGTCCGGTCAGCCAGCAGGAAAGTGTTGTGGTAGCAGAACGGGGCAGGGTCCTCCCGGCAGCTGCCCCCTTGCCCGTGGCGCTCCAGCAAGCCCGTGATCACGTGCAAGGCCTCCAGGGCAGAGCGGCTCCGTTCTAAGGCCAGCCTGGCACGGGGAGAGGGGCCGGGACCAGAAGGGCAATGAAGTACTGGCAACGGGTAACAGAAGCCCCAGTGGACAGATGCAGCCCGGGGAGGCCTGCGTCACACAATCTGCCCACAGTGGTTGTGTGGAGCGCAGTTAGGCCAGGGGTTTTCAAGTTTGGCTCTGAGGGTCCCCCGAAGAGGCCTGAAACATGGTCTCAGAGAAGCGCACCAGGCCCCGCAGCCTCTCTTCAACCCGAACGGCTCTGCTTTAACTCACTTCATACATTGGAACTCCATGGCGGGGTGGGGAGGTGGGGGGGTGGGGGGTGTGAGTGCTTCTACTGAAAAAAGAAATGTGAAACCGCTGCCCTATTTCTGGGCCAGGAGAGGCGCAGAAGTGGCCACACTTGGGAGGTCCTTACCAGACTGGAGATGGGGCCAGGAGAGAGGAGGAGCGGGGCAGCCTGTCTGGGCTGGGAAGGGGAACAGAAAGATGGGGGGGGGGCAGGCTTAGGGGAGGGGGGGATGGTACTCAGCTCTCAGCTCAGACTTCCAGCACCAGACGATAAGGGAGGGCAGTGTCCCCACCTGAGCAGATCCATGCCCAGCAGGGCTTCCCCCTCTCCAACTGGCTCCTTGGTCCACACCGCCTCATTGCCAATGCAGACACCATGCTCATTGGCGCCCATCTCTGCCCCCCAGAGCCACGAAGGGCGGCTCAGGATCACAGCATGAGTCTCTGGCACCTGGTCCACCTCAATGTAGGTGCACTGCAGGTAAGAGGGGAGAAGGGGAGAGCCCACTCAGAAAGGGTTTTAGTATTCCCACTTGCTGAGGAGCAGGCTAAGTCAGAGGCTAGGTCCAGGCTGGTAGACCAGAAGGTCATGCTCTTTGCCGCACCTGTGGCGGCTTTCCAGGGGCTTGAGGAGCCGAGGAGGAAGGTCTGAGGCGGATGCTCACATCTGCCACAGCTCCTAACTCTTCCGTAAGGCCTAACCCACCTGGAGCCGGCTCCCAGGGGGGTGAGCGCTTGCGGGTACAAACACCACCTCCTGCACTTCGTC
Organism: Mellivora capensis; assembly: GCA_004024625.1. Lineage (NCBI taxonomy): Eukaryota > Metazoa > Chordata > Mammalia > Carnivora > Mustelidae > Mellivora > Mellivora capensis. The sequence continues at coordinate 31,287 of PISX010008103.1, read as the reverse complement.
CCGGGGCCGGTCAGAGTTCTTGGCAAAGATCACCGCGGGGATGGCCGAGGCCGGGGGTACCGAGACAAAGCAATCGCAGGAACGCGGGGCGTCGGGGTTCCAAGAAGCCATCTGGGGAGAGGTAGGGAGGAATGGGTCCTCTTCGGGCGACTTCTCCACCATCCTGGCCAGAGCTCATCCCCCTGGGAGCCCCTATCCCAACACGTGTCAAGAGACATTCGGAAGTCACTGCCGTTGGGTTCGCGATGCTCAGCCCCGCACACAGGCGAAGGCACCGTGCGGCGGAGGCACCGGCTCTCGGCCCGGGCTCCAGGCTCGGGGGTCCGCAGGCGGGAGCAGAACGCACGCTCCCACGGCCCCGCCCTACCGGGAGCCCGGCCCTCCGGCGCAGTCGCGGGACCCCCTCCCTTGCCACCCCAGGCCTCCAAGAGTCCCACGCCCCTATTCTGTCCCCTCTTCCTCTCTCCCCAATACGGTCTGCCCCTAACCTCACTCCCTCCAAGATCCCCAGCTTAGTCCCGACCGCCACCGTCTCCGGCTGGGGTCATTGGGCGGAGGCTCCCAGGTGACCTGGAAGGCTTTGGCCCGGGAGGCGGAGCCAAAACCAAGCGCTTGCAGTTCTACCGTTTTCCACCAGGGCGCGCGCCAGCACTATTTCTTGGAGCGGAGCGGCTTCGGAAACCCTGCTAGGCAGCCCGTCATTGCCTGCGCCGCTCTCTGGCTGGAGAAAGGCTGCGACGAATCTGGGGGCACTTCCAGTGGGGTCCCTGTGGGGAGCAGGAGCTGGGGGTGGAAAGAAGCCCATGTGAAAAGAGAAGAAAGAAAAACCAGATCTGTTAAACCAGAAAGTGTTGGCCAAGGGGGCACATATTGATGTGTGGGTGGACTCTGATCCCAAATGTTCTGCTTTCCAGGTCATTTCCCTCTATTAACCCTCCCTGTAACCAGCATTTAAACAAATGCATCCGACTCCTTTTGCTCTGTGGAGCCCTCCAGGAATGGGGACAGGAGAGATTCTGCAGATTCTCTACTTCTCCCACATCCATCCTGCCAACAAATCAGGGCTGCTGCTCAGAGCCCTTGGCCACAGCGTGGCAGCCTGGGGTCATTCCTGGGATGGCAGTGAAGGCCAAGTTTTCCCCAGGAGGCAGGCTATGGGCAGGTGCACCAGATAAGGCTGTTGGGGGATCTGAAATCGGAGATAGTTCCCAATTGCCTGTAGGTATCCAAGGCTGATTCTGAAAAGGAAGCTGTCCCCAAGGAGATGGACTTCACTTTCAGAAGGTGCACTGCCACTTGCAGAGAAGAATTATCTAGAAGCTGGGCAGGAAGCAGGGAAGAGTATCACCTGAAACTCAGAACACTGGCATCTCGTCTTGCTTCTGCAGTGGACCTGGAGTGTCTCTTTGAGGTCACTTTTTCTTTGAGGACCTCAGTTTCCCCAGTATAAAATGACAACATTGAACTAGATCTGTGATTCTTAACCACGGGTGGGGAATGGAGGGGAGCAATTTGTTTTCAACCACACAACTCCCACTGTACAACAACAGAATATTTTCATACTCTGTCCGTGGATGGCCAGCATCAGTGTCACCTGGAAGCTTGTTAACAATGCAGAATCTTGCGGTGCCTGGGTGGCTCAGTCTTTTAGGCGGCAGACTCTGGATTTCCGTGCAGGTCATGATCTCAGGGTCCTGAGATTGAGTCCCGCATGGAGCTCCCTGTTCAGCAGGGACTCTGCTTCTCTCCCTTTCCTCTGCCCTCTCCCCAAATAAATAAATACATTTTTTAAAAAGATGCCGAATCTTGGGCCCCGCCTCAGACCTAGTGAATCAGAAGCTGCATGTTAACAACATCCCCAGTGTAAAGTTTGAGAAACGCTGCTCTAATACGCCCCCAAGGACATCACTTGGAGTGCTGGAGAGTTAATCCAGATGGCTTCAGGAATTCCCTGGGTGTCTCTAATACGCCCTCTACCGGGTGAAGACAGTCAGACTGTTGGGTTCCTGAGATGCTTTTCAAACCCACACTGCCAGGACGCTGAGCCGTCGAGCTCACCAGAATTAATGGAAAGTGAAGGCTGCTTAGGATGTGCAGTCCACGGGGAGGTGTCGTGAGGTTGCCGTCGGGGGTCATTCCAGAAGCAAACATCAAGGCTGTGTGCCGAGCGACACGGGCACCCAGAGCGGTGGGCAGGCCCCCCCCCCCACCCCGGCCCCCTCCTGCACTTCCCCAGCCGCCTGCGGTGGGGAGGATCCAGCCGGAGGAGGAGAAGCGAGTGTCTGCGGGCCACAGCGCTGCCCCAGGCTGCGGTTCCCAGGCTGCCGGCTCCTCTGTCACTTTCCCATTCCTGATTTCACTCACCAACCCTCCAGGTCCGGTACTCCCACCTCCCAGGAGAGGAGGTTGGCGGCTCAGAGGTTGTCCAAAGGGTGAGCCCACGTGGCCTGATTTCTCTACTTTCTCCCTGGCCCTCCAGGATCATCCCGCTGGGGGCGTCAAATCTGAGGGGTCAGTGGTGGCCTTGGGCTCCCGGGGTGGGGGGTGGGGGGTGGGGGGCGGGCCAGCCGAGCAGTATGGCTGCCAATGCGGGCCAGTGAGCAAACATCAGAGCCCCACCAAAGGCCCCCGCTAAGAATGCAGGTCAGCAGGAGGAGCTGCGAGGGGAGGAGGGGTGGCCCCTGCCCTGCCCAGACAGGCCCAGCCGGCCCCACAGCTGCCCTCCTGTCCCTGGGGGCAGCGATGGGCTATAGGAGGAAGGGGCTCCCCAGGGTCCTGGGGTCTAACTCCCACTGAACCAGGAAGACAAAAGAGGCCACCACAGAGTGCTGCCCGCAAGCGGTGGGGGGAGCATAGGCTCCAGGAGCAAGAGAAAGCAAAGAGTTCCTCCCCTAAAAACCAGTCTGCTTCCATCTGTAACCCCTAAATCATGCTGATATCCCCCCCATCACAAAGTGACCTTCAACTCTGTGACTGCAGATTCTCCCAAACAGGTAATGGGATGAGCCAGTGTGGGTACCAGAGTTAGCTCCAGGAAAATGGGTCAGGGGTGGAGTGCGGGAAACAGGAATCCCACTAGGGAAGATAACTGTGGCCAAAATGAAGGCGGGGAGGGTGAATGAACACAAAGTCCAGCCTGCCCCTTTGGACCTGGAACCTTCTCAGCTGTCAACTGTCCTAGCTTTGGGCCTCTGGACTCATGAGGGTTTTTTTGTTTTTTTGTTTTTTTTTTTTTTTTACTCATTTCACCTGAATTGGGCACTGACTGTATCACAGGCACTGGGCAGCCCGGGAGAGTGTGTACGGATGGGCGTTTCTGCACATCCCAGTCTGCCCGGTGGGTCCGGTGAGGGTGCACTGGTGCGCACTGTGTTTGTGTAATTGTGGCGGGCCCTCTAGCTGGGAGTTGGAGTAGGATCCTTCCTCAGACTTTCCAGCTGGGCGGGAGCCCATCAGATAGCCTGGCTGCCTTTCATCGCCTTGTCCCTGATAGGGATCATTCTGGGTGAAGAAATCACTGTCAGTCACCCCCCGCCTTGCTCACAGCCAGAGGGACCGATCACACCCCCACGGGGCGGGGTGACTGAGCTGGGAGGCTGGCTCTCCCTGGCAAGGCAGGGAACCGGCGTTCTTGGCAGGGGAGGAGAAAGAGGGGGCTTATATGTGGAGGAGGAAGGAAATATCTAGAACCCTCTCAGCCCCAGGGAGGGACAGTCAGCCCAGCTATCAACCCTGAGGGAGCTCCTCCCCATTCCCCAAGGATATGACCCTTCCATCAGCTGGGCTCTGCTCCAAAGGGAGGAGAGGCTGCAGGCCGGGTGCTGGATCAAAGGAAGTGTCCACCCCACCCTGCAGCCGGCCTGGTCCTCACTGCTGAGGGACACTGAGTCAAAAAGGAAACCAGAGCTGGAAGACAAATGAAGCAATGATGTGCTTGATGACTTTATTATGGCATAAAAAACACAGGCTGTTTCTTCCTCCTCCTCCCCCCCAAAGTGGGTTCACAGCAGTTAAAGGAAAAAAAAAAATAAAATCCTACATTTCTCCTCTAGGGGGCTGCCTAGAAGGGGGTAGACAGCCAAGCAACCTAGATCTATAAACGAGGGGAGCAGAAGAAAACCCATCCAAAGCCCTCACCTGCACCCTTAGAACTCAAGGCCTCCGGAGGGGAACATCAGTGTTCCCTCACCACCCCAACACCCATTCGGGAGTTCCCCTTACAATGGTCACTGGGGAAGGCTGTCCTGGTGGCACAGGGAGGGGGTGGCTGGTTTCGATGGGTGGAGGAGAAAGGCATCCCACACCCACAGTGCCCTCCCTCTCTCCCCCTTCTCTGCCTGGCCAGGCAACCCGCAGGCACTTCGAGCTCTCTCCTGCCCCCAACCCTCTCAGCAAGGAAAGGGACCTCTGGTTGGGGTGGCAAGAGGTAGGGGGAAGAGGGAGCAAAAAGAAAGAACATTACTTCTTAAACTACCCCAGGCCCAAGAGTCTCTCAGGGAGAGTCACCCTGTCCCTTTTCAGAAGGGCTCCCTTCTATGCAAACGCATATTCCTATCCAGACCCCAGGCCCATTTCCCATTTAGCTCCCAGTCCTGGGACTGGACTTCAGCATCCCCAAGGGAGGAAGAGACGCTGTATGCCTAAGACCTAGGGCTTTGGACAGGGTGAACAAGGTGGGGTCTCTCTAGCTGGAGACCCCAGGCTCAGTAGAGAAACACATACACACACACACACACACACACACACGTACAAACAACACGCACACACACATGCCCTAATATTAAATAAAATACCTTTTGCTTATAACTTAAAAATCAATACACAACTAATCTTCGCATAGGGCTCTGGGTGGAGAAAGGGGGCAAGGGGTCCAGGGAGGTCAGAGGGGATCACAGGGCCTCTACCTCTAGCTTGGGAAAGGGTACTAGTTCCAGACCCTTACCCCCTATCAGCTTCCTTCCCTCTGCCTGGCTCCATCCCTGCCAGGCTCTCCCCTCCCCAGGCCCCACTCCAAGATCACAATCAGGATGGATCTCTAGCATCTAAAGAAGGGGACAGGGACAGCTTCTTGGACATCACCTCAGAAGGCAGACCCCTTCCAATGGGAGAACACCTCCTTCATATGGAAGGGGAGTCCCCCTGCCCAGAACTGAGATGGCTTCTCCCCATCTAATGGATGAGCCTCCTAATGCTCTACAGGAGGGGCAAGGCTTGCAGGCAACAGAGAAAGGACATGGGAAAGAAAAGAAAGAGTGGGCCTTCACTTCCCAGTGAGTAGAAGATGGCTGGACATCCACTCTGAGTGGGGACCACTGGAGGTCCCTCTGCTGGGACACCCCACCTACTCCCCAGGCAACCCAGGTAGCCCTCTTCCTTCCATCCCTAAGGGGAAGGCAAATGATGGGGGGAGGGGTGGGAACAGGGAGCCAGGATGAGGAGCTACATCGATTCTAGGGTGGGGGCTGGGGCTTCTGATTGCCATGAAAACCTAGATCAGGTAACAGATGGGGAATGTGAACTACACTGAACTTTATTTTTCATGAAAACCATGAGTTAAGGACTGAATCCGAGTTAGAGGCATAAGGGGTTAGTTCCTTCCATTGCCCCACCCAGTCCCTTCCTCTCATTTTAGAAGGGGACTTTTTACCCTCCCCCTCCCGGTCTAGCTGTCTCCTCCGCCCCACTGCTCTGGCTGGGAAGCTGTCCTGGATTCTGGCCTCTTCCCGTCTTCCTTCACGGCTCCATCAGAATGGGTTGGGAAGGGTTAATCAGGAGGCACATCAAAGGAGTTATTTCTAGGGCAACAACCCTCCCAACTAGAGAGAGACCCCTCCTTAGAGGGTACCCCTGTCTCCCCTACCCCACCTGAGCGCTCTCTCAGGAAACATAGGGACAGAAGCATTATATGGGGGATGAAAGGGACCTGGGCCGCAGGGCGGGTCCAGAGGCGCTTTTAAGTCCCGGTTCCCAGGCGCTAAGGACGTGTCCAGACAGCTACTCTCAGCGCCCGCGGCGGCCCCACTCCTCTCTGCTCTGGGGACGCGCCGTCTCTTCCAGCAGGTCCCTTCCGCCCTGCAGCCGCGGTAGGGGTACTCCACCCCAACCCCCCAGCCCTGGCACTGGAGCGAAGTAATGGGGAAGGGGAGGACAGAGCAGCATGAGCAGCCCCTCCCAGCCCAGCCAGTCAAACACGTCTCGTCCAGCCCCGAGACTAAAAAAAACCCTACCGCCCAGTCCCCCTGACCCCGCACCACTTTTCCTCCCCCTTAATAAATAACCACCTGATCCTCTGACTCAAGTCGCCCCCCAAGGGCCAGGGTTGGGGGAGGGGGGGGCGCCCGAAAGCTCTTCTGATGCCCCCAGGGGAGACCAGCGTGGGGGGCGGTACCAGAGCAGCTCAGTTGGAGGGAGCCGCGCCGCCCTCCGCCTCCCGCTTGCCTTTGCTCCCGGGGGGCTCCACCGCTCCGCTGGCCTTGCTCTCGCCCGTGGCCGCCCCGGCAGCCTCCTCTTTGGCGCCCTCGTGGGTTTTCATGTGTTTGGCCAGGTGGTCGCTGCGCATGAAGACGCGGCTGCAGACCGCACAGGGGAACTTCTTGGTGCCCGTGTGGGTCTGGAGGTGGCGCTGCAGCTCGTCGGAGCGCGTGAAGCGCTTGCCGCAGAAGAGCCAGTTGCACACGAAGGGACGGTCGCCGCTGTGCCAGCGCAGGTGCGCCTTCAGATGCGACGTCTTGGCATAGGCTTTCCCGCAGCCTGGGATGTGGCAATTGTGCAAATGCTTCTTCTTGCCCCCGTCGGGCCCGCACGGAGCCCCCAGTCGCTCCGCCTCCAGGCAATTGGGGCAGCGACACACGGTCTGGCCCGAGCTGCGGGGCACTGACCGCCGGGAGCCTTTGGGCCGGGCTGCTCCATCCAGACTGGAATCCAGACCCTGGGGCTCCGGGGCGGCCGCTTCCAAGGCCTTAGCCCCGTCGGGCGGCCCCAGGAGGTGCTGCCCTCCGGCGGCCGGGAGGAGGTGGTGCGCGTGTGGGTGGGGCGGCGGGGCGCAAAGCTGGTGGTCTCCGACGTAGCCCCCCAAGCCAGCCTGAAGCGCCCCGGGGTGGCCAGGCGAGGTCAGCGCGCCCTGAGTGTGGGGGAGGTCCATCCAGCTGGTGCCTGGATGAAGGTCCCACCACGAGCCATCCTCCGTGCCTGGGTGTGTCGGCCGGAACCATGATTCATAATGGTGTGACATGTCCGGCTGCAGGAGCTTGGAAAAGGGTCCCGGGGCCAAGGGACTGTCGCTTTCCAGGTCCTCGCAGGTTACCCGAGAGGAGGCCCCCGGCAGCTCATAGCCCTGTGAGAAATCCACCTCCGGGCCCAGCGGGAGGCTCTGCAGCTCTCCAGGCTGCAGCGGGGAGGGGTAGTCCCCAGCCTCCGGGCTCGTGTGGCCCTGGTATGTTTGGAGAGGCTGCAGGTCGAGGCGCGGCGGGGAGGCGTGAGGCGCGTCCGTGTGCTGGCTGCCCAGAGAGCCGCAGACAGCGGTTAGCATTGCCGGGATCCGGGTGGGGTGGGGAACAGGGACGGTCAGGGGCACCTCAAGTGGGACCTAAAGGAGACAAAGAAGAGGTGACATGAGGAAAGTAACCAACTCACTTTTAGTCCTGACCCAGATCCCCTCCCTGCAAAGTGCTCCTCTCTGTAGCTGCCCAGCGGGTGAAAAGAGGGACACACCTCTGAGTGGGGACTAAAGACCAGTAAACAGAATTGGGGAGTGCTAGGAAGGCTGGAGGGTGTGAGGTTCTCAGCCAAGGGGGTAAGTCGACCTTCTCCTCGCTGATGCTGATCCCTCCTACAGGACCTAGCTCATCCCGAGAGCTGGGCTTGTCCCAGCCTGGTAAGTCAGAAACACCTACAGTAAAATGCTAGGACCATCCGGACCCTGCGTTCCCAGGCCAGCGCAAAGAGCTGGTGGCATTTACCCTCTGCAGACCGGCCGCCACCCCCAATGGAGGGCCTAGACCCATCTCTGCTTCCCTAGTCTAACTCAGGACACAGATGAGGAGAGGGTGGGGGTCTGTTTCTGAAACTCAGAGCTTGAGGTGACCTGATTTTCCATGCCCAGCGCAGGTCTTCAGATACTGGGGGAGACCTCATTCCGTCCCTGAGGCATGTTCAGTGAGGAAGAGCATTTCATTCACTGTTCTGTACCATTCGCCTCAGCTCTCTGCCTGGCTGGGTTGCCAGCCACCCCCACCCAAAACCCACTTCCATGCCTGGCCCCCACCCCTTCCCCTCTTGCAGGGACTTCACCCCCTTGGGGGGCAGCCACAGTGCTAGTTCCCAGGGGACATCTCCCCACCAGAGAGAGGTAAGCCTCCTCCTCTCCTGTGCTGACCCACACAGGCTCCAGCCAGCTGTCTGCTGCTATCCACACCCTCCTCCAATCTAGGGGAGACTCAGATGTGAAACTGGGAGGGGTGAGCTTCCCCCAGAAGGGGGCCAGCCAGAGAAGAGCTGACTAACCAGCTCAGGGAGGTAAAACTGTCACCCCGTTAAGAGATGCAGAGTCACAGTGGGGACAGCGAAGGACAACAAGAAAAACCAGAATCACAGAAATTACGAATTACCCCAAGAGATTATAGAGGGGGGTGCATTCTAGACCTGGGTCATTTTTAGGAGTTCTGCAGATGGCTCCCATATGCAGCTAAGTGTTGAGAACCATTGCCTCAGGCCAACCCTCTTATTTAAAAAAAGAGGAAACCCAGGCAGTATTTGGAGAAATGACTTGAACAGACTTTCATTTACTTGTTCAACCAACCAGTATGCACTGTAGGTACCTCTGTGAACCAGGTGTCTGGACTCCCCGCCTGTTATCCTTTCCCTAAAGGGTTGGCAACCTAAAGACATCCACCCCGTTCTTAACCACGCATCTGTGACTCAAAGGTCCTCTTCCTCTCACCACCTCTCCCTAAGACCTGGGAGCCCTTCAGGTGTGGAGTTTGGTCGCCCAGCCTTCTCTGATGGTGGGAGAGGAGGTGCAGTGGTTTAGGTCAGGGACTTCTTCCCACAGCAGGGCTGACCCTGCTACCTGTGGCCTCTGTGACCAAAGAGGTGGCCCTGGTAGTCTGGGAGAGGGGGAGAGAGGGGAACTGGGGCGCTTATTCAGCTTCTAGCTGCCTTACCACAAGAAAGGAACAGGATGAAGCAGCAGGAAAAGAGCCTCGAGCCCAGGTGGGGCAGCCCAGAAGGGGCTGGGCAGGAGCGGGGAGGCCTGGGACCCTAATAGCTTTCGGCGTCTGGGAACTGCCCCAGGGATTAGGGGGTCGGGAGGTGAACGACCCAGGCTCCAGAGTGGCCTCTCTCGACGCAGAGCCAGGGAGTCCAGCCCTGGGATGCAATGGCCAGCCTGCAAGGTTTCGGGAAGGGAGACAGCAGAGCGCGCACTCTCGGCTTCCCGCTCCCCAGTGCAGGAAGCCGGGTAGAGACACCCTTCTTCCCCCTTCCGCCGTCTCCCTCTCCCGAACACCGGCGCTCAGGTGGTCAGGACTTCCGCACTCCCAGTCCTCAAGGTTCCAGTCCTCCGGTTGTCCCAGTCGCTCCAGTTTCCCCGGTTTTCAGCCTCCTCGGTCCCCTCGTCTCGCCCTTCCGCCCAGCTGTCGCTCGGCTGGGACTCTAAGCCCCTCGGATTCTTTAGGACCACCTCCCCCAAGGCCACCGGAGGCTGCGGCGAGTTCGGGGCGCGTCTTTCTGGGATGATCCCCGGAGCGCGCACCCCTCGCCGCCCCGACCCTGACTCCTACCTCGAGGCTGCGCTCGGGCTCCGGGTACGGCAGGCTGGCGCGCTACGGACGGGCGCTCATGGGCCCTGCGCGCCGGCGGGCTCTCCAGCGGCAAGGCGCAGGAGCCGAAGACGAGCGGGGGCCGCGACCAGACCCGGTGGCGGGCGGCTGGCGGCCAGCAGCGGGCGGCGGAGGAGGGGCGGAGGGCCGGCGGGAGGGCGGAGGGCGGGCGGGAGCCAGGGAGCGAGCGAACGAGCGAGCCCAGCTCCGCCCGTGACTCACCCGCGCTCTCTGCCTTCATCCTCTGCCCCGCGCTCCTTTTTCCCCGAGTCCGCGGCCCCGCCCACCTCACCTGCCGCCGCCTTTAACCCTTGCGGGCTCGGACGGACGGGAGGCCCGCGCGGCCGGGCTGGAGGAGAGGGGGCGGGCTCGCTAACTAGGTCGCCTCCCGCCCCTCCCTGGCTCCTCCCCGGCCACTCCGCTCCTCGGGCGGGGGTCCTGGGCGGAGCGTTTCCCAGGCTCCAAGACCCGCCCCTCGGGTGCCAAACTGCCCCGGAGCCGGCTGGGTCTGGCGGGGGACTCGGGACTCAGACCCTGGGGGCCTGGAGAAGGGGGCGGGTCCTCGGGGCGAATTGGAGCGTCCCTTGGGCGCCGCTTGCTTCCTCCGCGCTCGACCCACCCGCCCGGCCGAGCGGCGCTGGCCCGGGTACTGAGAGGAAAAGGAAACAGGGCTGAGCGCCAAGGATGTGTCCGGTCCACCCCAGGCCTAGGCCGTGAGAACTTTGGGCTGCCGCCCTCCTTCACCTCATTACCCCCGCCGCTTCTCTCCACCACCACCACACCCCGGCCTTTTCGCCCCGGCTTTCTTCCTCTCCCTCTCCGGCCACTCGCCTTTTTTGGGTGGCCTCCTCTCCTCTGCCCATTCCCCTGTTCCCCCACTTGCCCTTATTCCCCCCTGCCTGCCCCTGTTCGTCTCCCAGGCCCCCCTCAGCTCTCACTCCCCATTTCCCCTTGAGCAGCAGCCCCAGCGCGTCCCAAGTCCATCTCTCAAATACGCGACCCCCTTCAGTCCGGGAGCTGCTCAGCCTCCGTATGCCCTCCACCTTTGCCCCCCTGCGCGCCCGGCTCGGAAAGTTGGGGAGGCGCCCTAATGGCCCTGGGAAGGGACACTTCTGGAAAGAATTGATCGACCCCTTGCCACGATTCTCACCTGAATGTTTAAACCCAAGGTTCCTAAGTTTGGGAAAGAGTCTGGGATTTCCTTTAAGAAAACAAATGCACATACACAGTGCACCATTCTGGCAAAATTTTCAGGGCGTTCACGGCCCCCACCGAAAAACTCTCCAGGTCCCATTTGGTCGAGATATGGAGCAAGCGCCGGTGATTCCAAGGAGGCGTTCCTCCTCCTCCTCGCCCCGCTGGCCTGTGAGCCCGGGTAGTCCGCTGCTCCCTTCTCTATCCGTGCCTCCTCAACCCGCTGCGCGGACTTCCTGAAACGACTCCTTTCTTGCAGGGGAATTCTGATCGATTTCCATATTTTTTTTTCCTTCCTTTGCTCTATTTGGCTTTCCCTACGCGCTTTGCCTTTGGCTTTTTAAATTTCGTTTTTTGTCTTGACAGTCTATCAAGCACAGCAAGACCAGAATTTAGGATGATTCAATCTCACCTCTACAGCCTCGGTTCCACCACCATTGCTTGACCCGGTTCCATTTTCCGTTGGGGACATACTCAAAGTGCCACTACAGAACAACTAAACTGAATCCACGGCCCCTTGAAAATCAGCCTTTGCCTGCGTGATTTTCCCCCCAAACACACACGGTTTTATATCCAGAGTCAATGTCTGATTCGTGGGTTCATCTCCCTCTTTTCTAAGATTCCATTTCCTCATCTGGGCCACCTGAGTTCAAGTTGGGAGATTTTTCTGGGGCTTAAAGGAATTGATGTACCGAAAATACTTAGCCCCTGGTTCCCCTGGTAAGCTCACAGCAAAGGGAAGATGCTGTTATAATTATTAAATAAGTGGGTTCCCAGCAAATGTTTGTTGGATTAAGGTATATTCGCAAGATCTTTGGACTGGAAGTTGGTGGACCTAAAATCCCACCCTGGCCCTGGACTTGTTAAGCTGATCTGGTGGGTCAGGTTGCACTAAGCCTCAGTTTCCCCTGGGTTAGAATGCAGTTAGAGCAGTCACCCCGCAGGGTAAAAGACAGGCGCTCAGAAAGCCTGGAGGAGTTGCTGGAATGCAAGGGATTGTACTTTCTGGTCAGTAGAATTCCCTTCTTCCGGACACTCAGACGCCAGTGATGATGTTGATCCTCAAGAACTGCTCAGGATGGGGCGCCTGGGTGGCTCAGTGAGTTAAAGCCTCTGCCTTTGGCTCAGGTCATGATCCCAGAGTCCTGGGATCGAGCCCCACATCCGCTCTCTGCTCCGTGGGGAGCCTGCTTCCCCCTCTCTCTCTGCCTTCCTCTCTGCCTACTTGTGATCTCTGTCTGTCAAATAAATAAATAAAATCTTAAAAAAAAAAAAAAAAGAACTGCTCAGGATCTTTGGGGCCAATGCCACATCGACAGCTCTCTATCGACGTGGTTTTATCTCTGTTCACTCTTTTCACAGCCACATCCAGAACAGAGCCTGTGACTCAGGCTCCTGTGTTCAGTCTGATTTGACCCATAGGCAATGTCTGTATCCTTCCTCCTTCAGCCCACAGAAGCTACTGCTCTTAAGGGATCTGAGCAGGGATCTGAGTCCCCCCCCCCCACTTTTTTCCCAGGCACCAGATTATTTTATCTTCCTGTCTCCTGTCTTTCCCTGGAAAGCAACAGGAAAAGGGGTCTAGCCCCCGGATGGTAGACTTCCCAACCCACTTTCCTCCCAGACCCCCTTTAACTCCATCCTACCCTGACTGACAGCCACCTAGGGTTTCCACGAGCAAAGACCCTCCATCTGCCTGTGGCTCCTAATACAGTTATCTCAGAAAACTCAGCCATCCTGCTTTCCTGTCCTGCCTAGCTTTCTGCCTCTCACTCAGAGTACTATCTTCCTTCCAGGTCCCCCTCTACTTGCTGCCTTCTTCTTCTTCTTTTTTTTTTTTTTTTAAGATTTTATTTATTTATTGGACAGACAGAGATCACAAGCAGGCAGGGAGGCAGGCAGAGAGAGGAGGAAGTAGGCTCCCTGCTGAGCAGAGAGCCCAACGTGGGGCTCTATCCCAGGACCCTGGGATCATGACCTGAGCTGAAGGCAGAGGCTTTAACCCACTGAGCCACCCAGGTGCCCCTACTTGCCTTCTTCTGATTCCGGTCCCCTCCAGTTTCCCCCTTGCCAGATGGCTTCCTACTAAACAGTGCCGCTGGTCTCATGTTGACTCATGTTGCCAACATCACCACTGCCCAGTACTCTTTATGTCTTCTCAAAATTAGACAATGCTGCCCACCACATCTCCCACACAAATAGATTTTGCCCAAGACTCGGGCCGTTTCTGGTCTTTCTCCCTCATTTCCCCAAAGGGGTAGATAGACAGATTTTGCCACAAGTGTCCAATCCTGCCACCCCTCTTCTCACACCTCATTTCTACCATGCAATCATTCTGCACTTGGACCAGGTTAGTCTTCATGGTCATCATAACCACCATTTATTTACTGAGCATCTACTATGTTCCAGGCACTTTACACAAATATCTTTAGGGGCGCCTGGGTGGCTTAGTCATTAAGCTTCTGCGTTCGGCTCAGGTCATGATCCCAGGGTCCTGGGATTGAGCCCTGCATCAGGCTCTCTGCTCAGCCAGGAGGCTGCTTCTCCCTTTCCCTCTGCTCCTCCCCCTGCTTGTGTGTGTGCTCTCTCTCTCTCTCTCTCTCTCTGTCTGAAATAGATAAATGAAATCTTAAAAAAAAAAAAAAACAACCAAAACCCACAAATGTCTTGAACTCTCATGGGCATGCAGCAAAGTTGTTATTATTATTCCCATTGTACAGAGAAGGAATTCTGCCAAGGATCAAAGAAATTCAATGACCTACCCAAGATTACAGAGCTATTAAATGAGACAGAGAAGGAAACTGAGTCCAGATCTGTCAGGCTCCAAAGCCCAGTTCTGGCTGCCACTCCTTCTGGCCTTGCTAGGGCAGCAGTGCTGGCCCCAGGAGTCTAGCTCCCCTAGATGCTGAAGGTGAGGGGAATAGCATTCTGCAGGTGATGTCCAGATCAAAGCCATCCATAATCATGCCTTTAAAAGGACAAACTGGTCCCATCTTGGATTACTGGGACAAGTCACAGCTCTATCTGTGGTCCCTTCTAAACCTCAGTTGTCCTTCTGTGGAGATTGCACTAGGAAAATACCAAAGCTTTCCTGCCTATAAAAATGGTCTAGTGCAAGTCCTCATTTTATTGGTAGGGAAACTGAACCCCAAGAACTGGGAGGCAAATAGCTCAAAGTCATTGGAAAATTAGAAACAAACAGGGACAAGAACCCCAGTCTCCTAATTCCTGGTTATTCACTCTTCTTCTCCACTCTGCACCCCCACTTTCAGGCTGCACCTGGAAACCTGCAAATTAGTGATCCTGGACACCAACACATTCCTCCTTTCCTTCTCTCTTCCCACCCTGCCCTCCCATGTTCCTAGGAAACTGGACAGAATCCAGAGCTGGGGCCAAATGGGTCTTTTTCATTCAGCCAACACTTACTGAGGGTTTACCTGGGGCTGGGCACTACACTGGACCCTAATTCTATTTTAATCCAAATATCACTAATGTCCACATCTGTCTTTAGTCTAAAGGATGAAACCAGCTGAGTCTAGAGCATCCATATGCTAGGGTACGTGTGTGTGTGCCTACACTTGTGTGTGTGTACCCATCATGCCTGTGTGTGCCAGGGGCTTGGAGGTGGGGTGTCTGTTTCCTCTCCTCCATCATGAAGGGAGTTCCCCCATGGGATATGCACAGAGGTTTCTCCCTTACTTCTGCAGGTGTCCTAGTATGCACAAACTTCTGTGGGGTGAGTGTGTGCCCTGTGTGTCTATTAATATCTGCCCATCTTTTCTCTCAGGACGAAGCCCCTGGCAGCTGGTTAATGACCACTCCACTTCTCCCCCAGGTATCAGTATGGCCCAGTGCAAAGACCTCCAAAGGAATCCTCTTTGGTTCTCCATACAAAGCCCCTCAAGATCTCCCTCTTATCTCCTCCTCCCACATTCAGAAAAAATCAAGCCTTTCAAACCCTTCTCAATGGTCCCTCTAGAGTGGAGACTAGATCCTCTTGCCCCCTGAGCTGGACAGGGAATAGCCCCTCTTACCGGTCCATGGAGCCTAGAGCTGGTGGCGGCAGTGAGGGGCAGGTAGGGGTGATGTGAGAGCCAAGCTTTATAAGGGAGGCGACAGCCAGAGCCAGAGTGGGGGGCGGGTGAGAGCCCCGGGCAGGGTTGCTGCCAAGTCCTCACGGCCTCTCGGAAGCTTTTAGGATAATCCAGGAAACAGTGGCCCCCCGGCTCTCCTGGGGGAGTGGTAGGGGATGAGATCTGAGTCTCTGAGGTCTGCCAGGAAAGGAGGATTTCAGCTAGAAGAGGCAGCTGGGGGGTGGGGGATGGAGAACAGGACTTCTTCCCTCCTTCCCTCTCCAGAGGTTGGACAGGCAGTGGGAGAGGGACAAAGTGGTCCTTACGGAATCCATCTGAGAGATCTCGGATGGCTGGAACTCTCCACATTCCATCTCCCTCCTGAGGTTTTCTCCGTGGATTTGGTGGGAAAGAAAGAAGTACCACTTTTTTTTTTCTTTTAAGATTTTATTTATTTATTTGACAGAGAGAGAGAGATCACAAGCAGGCAGAACAGCAGGCAGAGAGAGAGGAGGAAGCAGGCTTCCTGCTGAGCAGAGAGCCCTGATGCAGGGCTCATCCCAGGACCCTGGGATCATGACCTGAGCCGAAGGCAGAGGCTTAACCCACTGAGCCACCCAGGCGCCCCAAGAAGTACCACTTTTAAGACTTCACACACACACACACACACACACACACACACACCCTCTCAGCTGATCAGTCCCTCCCTGCAGAGCTCCCCGTCAGAGAAGGCTGTTGAAGCCATCTCTCCCACCTCTACTGAAGCCTCTCCTCCTTTCCTTCATTCCCTTTTCAGATATTTTCCAGCTCGGAAGCCCCAGGACCCAAGGCAATCTACTCCTTGGATCTGGGATCTTTCATTGTGAAATGGAATGGGAAGACCATCTCCCTGACTTTGGATGGGGTGTGGCAGCTTGGGTTGGACAAGAAGAGGTCACCTAAGACCAGAGTTAGAGCCCAGTCAAGGACATTTACAGATAGTTCAGGAATCCTGGGACTCCAGGAGATTGACAAGGCTGGGAATATGGCCTGGGAAGGGAGATGGGGCCTGGAGGGGAATTTAGGTGGCGGCCCCACATCCCCAACTATTTACATGAACTTAATTTTAGGGTGGTTGTAAGTTTAGGCATGTTGGCTAACAGGAGCATGTCCTGGAGCAGAGGGGGACAATAGACCAGGAAGGAGAAAGGAGATGAAACAGAATAAGACCGGTTTCCCAGAGCTCTCTGAAACTAGCAATTCTGACCCACATGGGAGGGTGGCCTGGAGACCTTTCCAGGGGTCACGTCTCATGCTCAGCCATAGCACAGCACCCTTGGCGCTGAGGACGGGCGCTGCTGTGCACCCTCTGCACCTGCCCAGTACTCAGTGACCCGAGCCTTGCATGCCACCTCCCCCACCGAGTCTAGCACAGGGTGAGTCAGGGAGCCTTCCTCTTGAACTCTTGTCCTACCCCTCCCCCTATACCCCCAGAAATCTTCCCACTGGGGATTCCCAGTCCCTTCATTAGCTTTTTAGCAATTATCCTGTAAAGGCCCTGACAGGT
Organism: Mellivora capensis; assembly: GCA_004024625.1. NCBI lineage: Eukaryota > Metazoa > Chordata > Mammalia > Carnivora > Mustelidae > Mellivora > Mellivora capensis. Next base: position 14,656 of record PISX010008103.1, on the reverse strand, counting down.
CCTTCCTCTCCCCATTTCAGAGATGAGAACACTGAAGCCCGGAAGAGCACTCAAAGGCTCAGCAGAGAGCTACCCATCAGGCAGGAGAGAGTAGCATGGCAGGGGACTTCGGAGGCAGAGCGGCACCCCTTCCTTCAATCCTAGGCCAAGTTGGGAGAACAGGGCCAACGCAGCTCCCCGGGAGAACCCAGGCGTCAGGACTGTGGCAGGCTCCAGGGAGGGGCTTCCCTGTCCCTCCCCACCTTCCAGCCCAGAAAATCAGAGTGAGGGGGGGAAACAAGCTGGGGAGACCACACAGGTGGAGTAAATAATGTTAATACGGGAGCATTATCACTAGGGCATTTCCTCATGGATAAATGTCTCAAATACCAAAGGATGCCTCCAAATTATAGTTAATTACAGAGTTGATTTGCATAAATTATAAGGTGAGCATACAAATTCTTTCAATCGGTTCCATATGCTTAGGTAGCAGGTCCAGTCCAAAAGATGGGAGAATCTTGGGGTGGGGGGATTGGAGGTGGGGAGGAAAAGACTTAGTCCTTGGCCTGGACCTGCTGGCCCACATGCCTTCTCCCAGCCTTTGGATCAGTAAAGGATGTATGGAGACCCTGACTGCTTTGCTGAGAGAGGAGCTATGAACGCGAACCAGACCCTATTTGGCAGGGGACCCCTTTTCCCCTTCTATTCGCACCTTGGGAACAACCCAACAACGTGCTTTCCCACCAGCGATGAGGGGTAGAGGGGAGAGGACTGCCAGCGGTGGGCATAGCAGGGGCCTAGAGCTCTGTGCTGGGGTGGGGGGCTTTGGGGAGGAGCCCTGGAGAAGGCCAAAGACCAGGGGGCTTAATGGCCCATCCAGGCCCCTCTTCTGCTCTTGGCTCCCCCAGTTACCACCCCCCACCCTCCACCCCCCCACCCCTGGTCACCCCCTCCCCCAACTGCAGTCATTCTCAGAGCCAACCCTGGATCCCAAGTTTGATGTTGCCGCTGCCTACACCTTCCAGGTGGCTCCTCAGAGGCTCAGACTCCCAGACTTTTGTCTCCAGCGCCTGGGCCCATTTCCTCTGCCCTCGCCTCCCAGCCCCCACCTCCTCCCTCACCCACCTCCAGCGACTAAGACTCTACTTCCTCCTCTAGCTCTCAGGTTTGTCTCTCCCTCCCTGGCCCCTTTCCTCTCCCAGAGGCCTGCCTCCTCTGGTCCCCCATCTTTCTCCTCCTTGCCCAGCCTCCCACCCCCAGGCAGCCCATCTCCTCCACACTCCATGGTCAGCTTTGCCCCAGCTGCTCCCCCTCCTGCCCTCAAGCTTTCCTACCTCATACTACCCACAAACCCTTACCGTATGTGGTTCTCTCATTCTTCCCCCATATACCTGCTCCGAAGACGAAGACCTAAGCTACTGGATTAGTTTGAGTAGAGATGAGGAGTCTGGGCTGAGGTTCCCCAGGTGCCCTGGGTGAGAGTTTACCTTTGCCTTCTCATCAGAAAGTCAGCAAGAGGGGCGCCTGGGTGGCTCAGTGGGTTAAAGCCTCTGCCTTTGGCTCAGGTCATGATCTCAGGGTCCTGGGAAGGAGCCTCCTTCCCTCTCTCTCTGCCTGCCTCTCTGCCTACTTGTGGTGTCTCTCTGTCAAATGAATAAATAAAATCTTTAAAAAAAAAAAGAAAGAAAGAAAGTCAGCAAGACGGAGGGGGGAAAGAAGAAAGAGCCTAAAATGGCTCCTGGTACCTAGTAACTGCTTAATAAATATGTGTGGAAGGAAGGAAGGGAGGGAGGGAGGGAGGGAGGGAGGGTTTGGAAGTGGACACTGGTCTGTGAAAATTCCAGAGAAGTGTCAACTTGGCAACAGGAATTACTTCTCTCCTGGAATAGTTTTCAGGTCTCCTATGGGATTTCTGCCACTTCTGGCCCAGTCACCTAAGTTGTCCCTTAAACCAGTAACAGATGAATCATGCTGAAATGCCAGTCCGACTTGGCCCTCTCCAACTCAAAGGCCTCCAGTTGCTCCCAGTGCTACCTGGGAAGACACCCCCCTCCCCCGCCATTGGCCTCTGTCCCTTTTGCAATCTCCACTTCCATTGATCTTTGTACAAACCCTGCAGCCCAGCCCTGCATGCATGTCCAGCCACCATACATGTCCAGCCTTCCTACTTTTGCTCCAACTCTTTTCACCCCCGCTGCCCTATCTCTGCCCCAGGAAAGCAGATCAGCCTTCCAGCTCCTGGCTCAAAGCCTGCTTTCTCTAATGAGGTCTTCCCTTATTAGCACATCCCTGGCTTGCTCCTCAGAACTTCCTGGGTGCTAATTGCCACATGCCCCCTTTCCACAGAGTTGTTTTAGTTGTTTTCTTATCTTTTCCACTGGTCAGTAGGCTCCTGGAGGGCAGGGGCAATCTTTTTCTTTTCTTTTTTTTTTTAAGATTTTATTTATTTATTTGACACAGAGAGAGAGATCACAAGCAGAGAGGCAGGCGGGGGTGGGGGGAAGCAGGCTCCCTGCTGAGCAGAGGCCCCATGAGGGGCTCCATCCCAGGACTCTGAGATGTGAAGGCAGAGGCTTAACCCACTGAGCCACCCAGGCGCCCCAGGGGCAATCTTTTTCATGATATGCACGCCGCCTGGCACCTTTCTCTGAGAAAGGTGGATAAGCCATGGCTGAGTGAATTCGAAAATTGCTTCCCTGGAATCAAGACTTCCAGAAGCTCCTCGGTTTGGGAGGGTAGCAGTGAGGACGGAAGCCTGGGGTAGGTGGGAAGACACAACAGAGGCCTTGAAACCCAAAGATCTATGAAGGAAGTGAGCCCAGCTGCTTTCTCTCTCTCTCTCTCTCTCACACACACACACACACACACATGCACGCACACACCCTGGCCCCTGCTTGCTTATGTGATGGAAGGACCCAGCAGTATGTCTGGGACCCGCAGAGCTTGGGTGAGAGCTGAGGGATGGGGAAAGGCTCTGTCCTGTCAGCCTGCTTGGAATAATGAGTTGAAGTTTGGAGCAAAGGGAGCAAGGGCAGTGAGCGGGAGCTGGGAGAAAGAGCTGGTGGGCTGGCAGCCATGGAGAAGAGCAGAGGCAAAAACAGCAGAGTTTCCTTTATCCCTCAGTGGGCACTTAAAATCCTTGCTAGGGTGGCTGATTAAATCATGCCTCAGCTCAAAAACATTCACTAGCTTCCCATTACCTACAGGAGAAAGTCCATTCCTTCAACCTGAAATGGAAGCCTCATTCCCCATCTGATCTCAGCCCACCTTCCAGCCTCACCCCTCTTCCTCCCCAGGTCCCCGCCACAGGAGGCTTCTATTCTATCCTTGTTGTCCACTTTTTTTTTTTTTTTGAGATTTATTTATTTACTTTAGAAGGGGAGGAAGGCCAGAGGGAGAGAGAGAATTGCAGGCAGACTCCCCGTTGAGTGCAGAGCCCAACCCAGGGCTCAATCTCATGACCCCAAGATCGTGACCTGAGCCGAAATCAAGAGTTGGTCACTTAATCGACTGAGCCACGCAGGTCCCCCTGTCCACACATTCTTATGACACATCCTGTTCCTTGTCTGAAATTCTCTTCCTCCTTTCTCTGCCTGGAAGCTCCTACTGATCCTGTGAAGCCCAGCTCATATGCCCCCTCCTCTATGAAGCCTTCTGCAGTACTCCAGCTTACTGTTTTCTGTGTCCCAGAGTCCAAAAGTACAGAGGGCTTAACATTGGTGGGTGATAGAGTTAGTTGTGTGTGTGTCAAACTGTGAGCCCCTTGGGAGACTGGAATTTTCTCTGGTCATTCTGTGGTCATCTTTGTACCCCTGCCCCAGCATCTCCTATAGGGACCAGTATGGAGCGGAGTAAATAAATGTTGTGCTAGACTGATATACTTCCTTGGCAGAGGATAAGGGGCTTGCCAGGCAGGAAGTTGGTGGCTTCTCTATAAATCCCTTTGTCACAGCCACCCATCGTTTGCTTTGTGGGCATCAAGATGCTGCTTGAGGGGTGCATGGGTGGCTCAGTAGGTTAAGCGTCTGCCTTCAGCTCAGGTCATGATCCCAGGGTCTTGGGATCGAGCCCTGCATCTGGCTCCCTGCTCAGTGAGGAATCTGCCTCTCCTTCTCACTCTCCCTCTGTGCTCCCTCTCTTGCTCACTTTCTCGCTCACTCTCTCTCCCTCAAATAAATAAATAAAAATATTTTTTAAAAAAGAGGCTGTTTGAAAAGTGTGCCTGGACCTTCCTTATTCACTGCCCACCCACTCCCCCATTGTACCGAATGCCCTTTCAGGAATCCAAGATCAGGCTGGCAAACAAGGCCTAGGTCCTGCACCCCGTGTCCTGGTCCACTGAGCACTGCCACCAACCTGCAACCAGGGGTGCCGGGAGAACCTCCAGCAGGATACCATGAGAGGGGAATTTGAGGGGAGGGCTTGGTATCAGGACCTGGCAGGCAAAATCAGGCGGGTAGTGGGGAGGGCGGGCAGTGCCCTGGAAAGGGGGCCGGTCTCATTGTTGTGGTCTGTCTGGGAGATTCCTCCCCTTTTTAATTTGCTTCCTGATTGAGGGGTTGGCTCTGCCCGCCCAGCTCCCCCATCATTATCTGCTGCCGGTGGCTCAGGTGCTGGCGAGCCTGGCGTGGCCCCTAGGTTATTACCTGGAGTTCTGGGGGTGGCAGAGGCTGCCCCTCTGGCCGGGGTGGGGGCCTGTCTGGAATTTGCCCTGATCCTACCACCCACGGGACAGCCATCCCGATGCCTAGCATAGTGGACACATGCAAGGTGAGGAGCTGATTTTATGGGAGACAGCTGGTCCCAGGGAGACTTCAAAATCTGGAAGAAGGTTCATCTATAAATCGCTTATAGGATTGATTCAGGAACCTGAGACGGTTCACCGAAAATCAGAGCTATTCCCCAAAGGCTAGTGAAAGGTACTGAAGTTAGACATCAAGAAGAACTTTCCTGGGGCACCCGGGAGGCTCAGTCATTAAGCATCTGCCTTCGGCTCAGGTCATGATCCCAGAGTCCTGCGATGGAGCCCTGTACCTGGCTCCCTGCTCGGCGGGGAGCCTGCTTCTCCCTCTTCCACTTCCCCTGCTTCTGTTCCCTCTCTCACTGTCTCTCTGTGTCAAAGAAACAAATAAAAAATCTTTTTTTAAAAGATTTATTTATTTGTTTATTTGACAGACAGAGATCACAAGTAGGCAGAGAGACAGGCAGAGAGAGATGGGGAAGCAGGCTCCCTGCTGAGCAGAGAGCCCCATGTGGGGCTCGATCCCAGGACCTTGAGATCATGACCTGGGGCTTGATTCCAGGACCTTGAGATCATGACTTGAGCCGAAGGCAGAGGCTTTAACCCACTGAGCCACCCAGGTGCCCCAACAAATAAAAATCTTTAAAAAAATAAAAAAAGAAGAAGGAGAAGAACTTTCTAGTTATGCTGTCAATGAGAAAGAGAGGGCAGTGAAGCTTGATGATTTCCACCCCGAATTCTCCCTCTACTGAAGCATTCAGAAAGCCAAGAGTCCTAGCAGTGAGAGTGTCATTGATCCAAGAACCGGTAATGGCCAGAACCCAGGATCTAGGAACTTCCTGCAGCGCGGGTGCTCCCTACTGATGCCCAGGAGCATTAGTGAGACCTCAGACCTGAGGCCAGTTGCCCTACGGCACAGGCTAGAAACCTACAGGGGAGCAGCCTTGCCCTGTCTCTGAGTCCCCAAAGCTCCTGCCCTTTGCCCGGTCTCTGATTGGGCCTGTGGGCCTCAAGGACAGGAGATAATATCAAGACAAACAGGAAGAGCCGAATTAGAGACATGAAGTTTGTTGTTTTAGAGGCGCCCCGCGCCAAGCAGCGGTGCCAGGTCGGCAGCCCCGGAGCCCGGCAGCTACCTGCTCTCCATGCAGCCAGTGGCCCCTTCGAGCCCTCCCTGGGGCCCATGGTGGGAGGGCTCCCTGGAGAAGATGGGAGCAAGAAGGCCGGGCATGGAGGCAGAGGGGTTAGACAAGTGATTCTGTTTTCTCCTCACCAGCTGAATTCTTTGTAGTGTCACCTCTGATTCGCCCTGGGCATTTAGTCACTCATTCAGCAAATATTTGTGAGCACCTACTCTGTTCCAGGGCACGTGCTGGGCACAGTCCTTTTCCTGTGTCTTTAGCACACCCCTCACTCGAATGGAAGCTCCAGGGCAGTGGGAGCTTCTGTCCCACCATTCCCAGGGCTTGGGTGGGTGCCTGACACTCTAGGAAGTGTGTTGAGTGATTGAATGGGAGGAAGGATGGAGAGGTGGAAGACTGGCAAGCAGGCAGAAGGGAGCCCTTAGAAGGGGGCCAGTAGGATCCCGGGATTTTTCAGTCCCCTGGACTCTTCATGAGGGCACTAATGGCCCACAGATGCTTTTCTTCCCATCCTGGCTGCTCCCACATGAATCTTTGAGTCTTGACACTGGGAGGTAGCCATGGCCCGTCCATTCTCTTACTTGAATGTCATTGGGGAGTTCTGCCTCTAGACAGAAATCCAAGGATGAAGAAGGGGGGCTGGTGGGGTTACAGGGGCAGCACATGCGGGAAAGCCCACCAGGCCCCTCCCCCTGAATCAAGTTGCTCCCTTGAGGTCGTCCAAGGCCTGGGAGCTGACTGCTCTCCTGGGTGCTGGCGAGCCGCCCTCTGCCCCAGCCCGCCTCCGCCCTCCGTGACGGTGCCAGGTGAGGCTTCGGGCACGGCAGAGGCTGAACCGAGAGCCACCCCACCTTGTTCCTGTGGCTCCATCCCCCCCATCCACACCCAAGAGGTGAGATCCTGGGGCAGTTGGCATCTGACAGGCTGGCATCGACTCAGGCCAACAGCTTGGAAGCTGCAGTAATTAGAAGGGAAGAGGGAGAGAGGGGGAGAGGAGAGCGAAGACAAGCTCGGAGAGAAACCTTCTCGGGCCGCCGCAGGGCAAACTACTTCAAACGAATTCGTTTCGCTCTTGTGAAACTGAAGACAATTTCCTTTTCTGTCATAAAACAAATTATTGCTCATCAGGAGTCCTGGGCTAGTCTCCCTCCCCAGGGTTTGCTCCTGCTCCCAGGCAAGGCCCCCAGGTGGGCAGGAAGATGGGGAATGTCAGGGGAGGGGGCCCAGAGCATGGGAGGGGATTCGGAGGGGGGCTCTCTGAGGAGGGGTAGGAAGAAGGTGTGGAGAGATTAATGTTCCCATCAGGAGTGAAATAGCCCTCTCTCCACCTTCTCAACGTCCTCCACTGGCCAGGGAAAGGGCCCAGGACCATTGCTGAAGGGGACCCGGGAGGTCATCCCATCCATCCTGGGGCCTCAGAGCCAGCCTGGAAGAGGCCCCGCCTCCTCCCTCAGGCACCTGTTCGTGGGGTGGAGGGCGGGGACAGGAAGGGGAAGCCCAGAGAAGCTGAGGAACTTGCCAGAGATCACTCAGCAAATTAATTAATGGCAGATCCAGGATTAGAATCCAGTGGGTTCTCTTCCAGGCCAAGACTGGAGGCTGTCTGGGGACTTTTGTTTGCACTTCTGATGGCTCTGGACTGCTCCAGTCAGTCCACGGCATCCAAATCCTACTGCTAGTCGAGTAGAAAGAGGGGACAGGCTGACAGAGCAGGTTTCCTCCGCCCTCCACAACGGGCTCCCACAGCAAGCCTTTGCTTTGGAAAACTCTTCCAGGGAACCTCCGGTCAGACCCACTGGAGGAGCCGTTGGACCTTCTCCTCCCGGCACCCCCGCCCCCCGCTGCCCCCAACCACGCTTTCATAACTTCTCCTCTCTCTTCGCTGCCCTGCAGCCTGGGCCCCGAGCTCAGTGAGATGCACTTCTTACTTCTGCTCAACACTTCTTTCTCAGCACCTTCCCTTGATAATCATCTTCATCTCCCCTTTTGCCTCTTCAGGCCCCACTCTCATGGACTTTTCTGGGGTGTTTCTTTTCTTTTTTTTTTTTTTTAAAGATTTTATTTATTTATTTGACAGAGATCACAAGTGGGCAGAGAGGCAGGCAGAGAGAGGGGAGGAAGCAGGCTCCCTGCTGAGCAGAGAGCCCGACGTGGGGCTCGATCCCAGGACCCCAGGACCATGACCTGAGCTGAAGGCAGAGGCTTTAACCCACTGAGCCACCCAGGCGCCCCTCTGGGGTGTTTCTAATCGGGGCAGAGTGAGATCCAAGCCCCATCCTCTGAGAACTGCTGACTTACCTCAGCAAGAGCCACCACACATTCCAGGAGAGACACTGGCAGACTCTGACTGAAAAGGGGGGGTGAGGGTGCGTCAGGACTGGGGAGATGGGCCAAGGCAGGAAGGAGAAAGCCAGGCCCAGTGAGGGCTTCCTGGAGAAGGACAGAAGGAAGATGTGAGGAGGTGTTTGGAGTAGAAAACCAAGCTGCAGAACTCTTGGAGATGAGGAGAAAGATGGGCCCGGGTTGGGGAGGCCTCATGGTGCCTGGGAAGGGACCGGGAGCCCAGACAAGCAGGCAGCTGGGAGAGTCATAGAGGCAGCCATTTCCAGCGATGTGGAAACAGACTTTTAAGCCAGGGTGGATGGAGAAATGTTTGGGACTGGCTGCCAGACCGGAGCAGCCAGACATCTGTGGGGAGCAAAGTGTTGGGGATGGCGTCCGAGGGCGGAAGGGAGACTGGAGAAGTCACCTGGCCCACCTCTCTGCCCCCGGGCACACTGTTCCTTTCCCTCCCAACCCTCCTCCCAGCACTCTGTTTCTCCCAGGGAAAGTGGGGCCTACCACCTGCCCAAGTTCTCTACTTGATAACACTCCTAGAAGTTTCTCCTTGGGTCCAATCGTAATTCCCCTGGTGGCCAGTGGGGGCTTGGCAAGGAGAGGGGCAGGAGGGAGACTGAAGGCAACTGCCACCCCCACCCCCCACCAGTGGTTTCCCCTTGGCGGGGAGAGAGACAGGGAGGAGGTGAGCGGAGGGCAGGGCTGGGAGAGGATCGTGTCAGGGCGAAGACTCTGGCTCATCGGACACGCCACGCTGGGAATCCGAGAATCCGCGGTGGGAATGGGCCGGGCCAGCAGGAACAAAGGATGAAAGGGAGGTTGTGTGGCCCACTGGGACATCCACACCCACTGTTGACATACATCAGCGCCTGTGACCTCAGTGGGCCATCAGACCCCGTCTCATCGCACCGTTCCAGTGGGGTCTCCCTGCACCCAGCCCCTTCACAGGGCCTGAGAACATCAGGGAAGTCGGTCAGGCTCCCAGAAGGACCTGCTGTCAAGATGAGCTTGGGGGATGACCTCTCCCCCGAGATGGACAGGGTCGGAGGAGGGGATGCGGGAAGTGAAGAGAAATGACAAGACTAAGATAGAAGGAAAAGGGGGGAAGCGTGATGGCAGGGCCCCTTGGCCTCAGGATCAGAGTACCTATGATCAAATGTTCACATCTAGGTAAGGATTCTGACGATGGGAGGACAGGGCCCAGTTTGGCCTGGGATATGGAGGATTTGGGTTAGACACTGAGAAGAACTTTCTTGCTTTTGGGTAATAGGACCACCAAGAGCCTGCGTGCAGGACTCCACTGACAACATGGGAAGTGTGCAATCATGGGTCCTGTGCAAGGGCAGAGGGCCACCTGCCCATCCCTCTAGTCAGGGAGCTCTGACTCTCCCACCCAGGCTCCCCAGACCCACCCAGCTTCCTGGGCTTCCCAAAGAAACCCATCCCCAGCAGCTCAGCTAGTCCCTGGGACCAGGAAGGATGTGGAGGACTGTGATGTTCGGGGGATGTCTTCTTCCCACTCACCCCACTCTGGGGAAGGGATGGTCTTACCCCATTTCTCTCCCAGCCTTGATGCCAGGGGCCTGGCAGGGGAGAAGCCCTCCGACTGGGGACTTCATCTGCGTCTAAGAGCTCAGCCCCATGGGAAGCCCTAATCAGAGGCTCAGGAGCAGCCACACCTGCATGTTCCTCCCTGCTGCCCCCACACCTGCAGACACAGGTGGCTAGGACTCCTCCTGCACAGAGTTCTGCATGGAATCACACAGGTAGATCCCCTGACATCACGCACACGCACGTGCGCACACACACGCACATGCGTGCGCACCTCACTCACCCACACACCTTCCCAGGTCATCCCTCACTGAGAGGCTCATTCATACCCCAGGGCAGACAAGGCGAAGCAGAATCACTCCATGGGCAACCCCGCGGCAACCGCCAGTGCGCGCGCTCGTGCCCACGCCCATAGCCCCTCTGTTGTGTTGCTGGGACACATGGTGGTCACACGCGCGCTCACGCTGACCTAAGGCCTTCCCCCTTTCCAGAGGAATGTCTTCGCTCATGAGTGTCTATCACACTCTCGACTTCCACACTGCAGCCCCTGTAGTGGGCACCTGCTACGTTCCAGGCACGGGGCTGAAGACACATAGATATGGTGTTTCAAGGGATTTGCTCGCATGGCGGAAGGAGTCTGGGGCTGATTTTTTTTAAAGATTATTTATTTATTTTTTAAAGATTTTATTTATTTATTTGATAGAGAGAGAGAGCACAAGTAGGGGGAGCGGCAAGCAGAGGCAGATGAAAAAGTAGGCTCCCCTCTGAGCAGGGAGCCCCAGGTGGGGCTAGATCCCAGGACCCCGGAATCATGACCTGAGCCAAAGGCAGACAGATGCTTAATCAACTAAGCCACCCAGGAATGCCAAGATTTATTTATTTAAGAGAGAGAGACTCTAGAGAGAGTTTGGGGGGGGAGGGCGGACAGAGGGAGAGAGAGTCCCAAGCGGACTCTGCGCTGAGCGCAAAGCCCATCGAGGGGCTGGATCTCACAACCCCAAGATCACGACTCTCAGAGCATGACCCAAGCTGAAACCAAGAGTCAGATGCTTAACCGACTATACCACCCCAGAGCCCCGGGAGACCAGGACTAATTAAACAGATTGTTGCAAAGCAGAGCCTCAAGTGCTGGAAGAGGAATAAGCATGGGGAACTGGGGAGACCAACTCAGTCCTGAGGATCCTGAAAGCCTTCCCTCACAAAGTGACAACTTTCCCGTGCTCAAATATACCCCTGCCAGAGGCTAAGTGTTTTACATGCACTGTCTTATCTATTCTTCACAACCACCCCATGAGGTCAGGAGCATATCCCCATTTTACAGGAGAGGAAACTGAGGCTTAAATAAGTGAGAAGCAAAGTCATGCAGCTGATAAAGTAGTGCAACACGGTTCCCACCCAGAGCTGCCTGAGTCAGAGCCCACATGCTCACGGCCGCCATTAAACCTCTGCCATCCCAGATTTGAACTTTCCCCCTTAGGAGGCCCTCACCCACTCCCTAGTGCCTCCCAGCAAGCCTCCTAATGCTGCCCGGACCCCCGGACTCCCAACCCTCACGTACACACACGGGCCCTGTTTCCAGCCGCTGCTCGTAGGCACCTTCCCTTCCAGAAGACAGGGCCACTTGTCCCTAGAGGAAGCCATAATTGGCAGGTGCCGAGGCTGTCGCCAGAGCTTTAGGACAGGCAGAAGGGAGGGAGGAGAAGGGTTCCTGAGGCAGGGGGCTTGGGCGCTGGGACGGGGGAAGAGGGAGGGGGCTGGCTCCCGTGCCCTCTCCTCCGCTCTGCAGGTGTAATTAAGCCCTGGCAGATGAAAGGGCGTCTTTGAAAGCGGGTGAGATCCTTGTCTGTCAGCAGGGCGCTCTGGGTGGCATCGGAGGCTTATCCTGAAACCACACACGGCACCAGAGCCGGGCTGTCTGGGTGCTGCCCAGGAGGCGGAGAGGCGGACCCCAGGGGTGTGGGCCCTGGACTCCCCACTCCCCAATATTTCAGCCCTGAGCACCCTGTCTTCCTGGGCAGGAGTTTCTCAGAACAGAGAATCCTTCAGAACCTGGCAATGCCAGTCCTGTGGGTTGCTGCCCCCATCTCTGGGGCCTGAGGGGACAAGGTACTCCCTCCCATCCCCGCCCCCCCCAAACTGGACAAGAGGCCAAGGACAATGGCTCTAGGCAGTCCTTTCATCCTGAGATCTCAAAGCGCCATCTAATTAACCCTGCCCAGGTCGGGGACTTCCTCTGGAGTCCCTTTGGAGAGGTGTGGTCTGGGACCAACAGTTCCCAGATCCCAGCTTGGATAGGAGCCCCAGGAGGACAAGGTCTCCCAGAATGTTCATCCTGTTTGGGACTTGGGAGTCTAGAGGACTGGCAAAGTGGGGGTGCTGATGCCAAATTCTGAAAGGGAGCCTGAGTTTGAGCCCCAAAGGGGACAGTCTCTGATATATCTCATCTCTCCCCTCACAGATGGCTTTAAACTCAAACAATAGGTGACTTTCACAACCATGTGGAGAGACAGAGGCCAGACACAGGGTGCATAGCACACGTCTCCATTTATAGGAAGGTTAAAAAAAAAACCTACCTACATACACACACACACACACACACACACACACCCAATCTATGTTCTTTGAAGTCAGGGATTCCATTACCCTTGGGGGGTTTAGCTCAGAAGAGGGCACAGTGGCTTTGAGACAGTGGTAACTTTCTGGTCATTGAGCTGAGCGCTCATCACCCGGGTGTGTTCATTTGGTGAATGTTCACCCCATATTTTTACTTATTATTTACTTAGGTCATATACTTAGAACGCTTTTCTATTTGCATGTCATGGTTCAATAAATGTTCACATTACAAAAAATTTTTTACATATCAAACCAAAATTTTGCTTTATGATTCCTTGAAGGGGCCCTCACGGCTGTCTCCTTCTTCAGCTGGAAGATCACAGGGGTCACTCCAGAATGAAGACCGGCTGGGGCTGGACTCCTGGAGAATTTCTTGACTACGTGTGTATGGGTAAAAGGGGGGGGAGATGTGCAGTTTTGCAGAGTCAACACATTTGTGCAGGATCCTGCACCCCTCTCCCTACCACCCCTCCCCAACACTCACACAAGCACACTAATCAGTTCTACTTTGCAGAAAGCCAATGGATGCTTTGATGCCAAGGGAGCCAATGAGATTGCCAGAGTCCCTGCTTGCCTCAGCCCCACCCCCTCTATCTGCTCCTGAAATCCATTCCCAGTCGCGTCCCACCCCCCCACCCCACCCATGGCCACCTCTGTCCCTTTCATCTCCCTCCTCTGCTTCAGGGCCTAAAAGAGGCAGCTGGGGAGAGGTGGAGGGGTGTTTGTGAAGGAGCCTTTGGTCCCCACCTCATCAAATGACATCCTTGTTTCTTTGTCCTTCTACCCTGGAAAAGGGCAGAAAGCATTGCATGCCTCCACTACCACTGAGAGAAAGGGCTTGAAGCTGGACCTTCAGGGACAGCTTCCTGAAAACAGGAATGTGAAGAAATAAATCCCTGGAGAGAATGAGAATAGAACCAGGAGAAGGATGAAGGTTGCTTTGAATACTGACCTGCCTAGAGATGAGATCTCCTTACAGCATCCTAGGCTCCATGGTGTTCCACTGTGACGGTCATACCAGATACTGAAACTCTGCCTGTTTTATGTGACCTCAGGAGGGCCCACCCTTTCCTGTTCTGAACTTGGGGGGTGTCCCACTGGCGACCTGGTCTCCACCAGTTTGGCTGTCTCTGTCATCAAACCTAGAGCTCACCTTCTCTAATTTTCTGGCAGATCCCAGAACTCTCAGAACTCATCTTTTCTAAGTAACTCCCCTACAACATGCAGAGAAGAGGGATTTGTATTCTTCTGACCTTCCTGCCCTCAGGCAGAGTCCATAACCTCCTCAACTCTTCCCAAGGATCTCTGTTCGTTTTGTTCACTGATTGCCTCTGAAGCACCCAGAACAGTGTCTGGTACATAGTAGGGGCTCTAAAAACATTTATTGTTTCATGAATGGTTCTTATGCTCGGAAAATCCCTCCTCCAGAAAAGTCCATCCTACATCCCTGTTGCTGCCACTTATTTATTTTTTTAAACTTTATTCATTTATTTAAGTAATCTCCGCCAACGTGGGGCTTGAAGTCACCACTGGGAGATCGAGAGTGACATGTTCTTCCAACCCTGCCAGCCAGGTTGGGGGAGGGGGGCATTGTTGCCATTTAAATTTTCAATTGTCCTGGCCTCAGAAGAGAGGGGTCCCCCTGCCATCAATTATGATTGAGCGCTTGCTGTGTACAAACCTTTGTGATAGTTGCTCCCTTCCTAATTTATCTTGGCTTCTTACTGTCTGTCCTCCCACCTCCCCTCCAAGTCCAGCCTTTACGCAACTTCAGTGGTCTAGTCTCCGAGAGTTACCCAAGATTTAATAAAATATAACAAGAAACCAGAGGTTTGCTATATCTGTTTGTCCATTCTATTTCTTTTTGAGTTTCCACTGGAGAGAAATGGAAACCTCTCCATTCCTCCTTCCTTTTGCCTCTGTGCGCCTCTGGGTGGCCGCTCAGGCTTCTCCACGGCCTGGGTCTCAGCTTTTTTGCTGGAGTCTCCCCCTTTATCTTGGGGAGTGTTTCTGTTTCTTCCTTGGTGCGTGGGTGTGTCTCGGGCTCCCGTGCTAGCTCGAAGGGTGGCTCTCTCTTCTTTTATATATGTTTCCTTGGGACGCCTGGGTGGCTCAGTTGGTTAAGCGGCTGCCTTCGGCTCAGGTCATGATCCCAGCGTCCTGGGATCGAGTCCCACATCGGGCTCCTTGCTCGGCAGGGAGCCTGCTTCTCCCTCTGCCTCTGCCTGCCACTCTGTCTGCCTGTGCTCGCTCTCTCTCTCTCTCCCTCTCTCTCTGACAAATAAATAAATTT
>PISX010008102.1:0-84312 GCA_004024625.1 Mellivora capensis | reverse complement strand
TAAGTCAATCAGAGAAAGACAACTATCATATGATATCCCTGATATGAGGAAGTGGAGATGCAACATGGGGGACTAGGGGGGCAGAAAAAGAAGAAAAGAAACAAGATGGGATTGGGAGGGAGACAAACCATAAGTGACTCTTAATCTCACAAAACAAACTGAGGGTTCCTGGGGGGAGGGGGTCGGGAAAGGTGGGTGGCGTAATGGACATTGGGGAGGGTATGTGCTATGGTTAGTGCTGTGAAGTGTGTAAACCTGGCGATTCACAGACATGTACCCCTGGGGATAAAAATTTGTTTATAAAAAAATAAAAATTAAAAAAAATGCAAAAAAAAAAAAAAAAGAGTAGATTTAACCAAAGAGGTGAGAGACATGTACTCTGAAAACCGTAAGATGCTGATGAAAGAAACTGAAGATGATATGAATAGGACATAAGAAAAGATATACCGTGCTCACGGATTGGAAGAATATTGTTAAAATGTCCATACCACCAAAAGCAATCTACAAATTTAATGAAACTCCTATCAAAATACTAATAGCATTTTTCATAGAACTAGAACAAAGAATCCTAAAATTTGTGAAAGAAGAACAAAACTAAAGGTATGATGCTTCTAGATTTCAAACTATACTCAAGGTATAGTAATCGAAGCAGCATAGCACGGACACAAAAACAGACAGAGATTGGGGCGCCTGGGTGGCTCAGTGGGTTAAAGCCTCTGCCTTTGCCTCAGGTCATGATCCCAGGGTCCTGGGATCGAGCCCCACATCGTGCTCTCTGCTCCGCGCAGAGCCTGCTTCCTCCTCTCTCTCCCTGTCTGCCACTCTTGCCTACTTGTAATCTCTGTCAAATAAATGAATAAAATCTTAAAAAAAAAAACAAACAAAAAACCAACAAAAAAACCCAGACATAGATCAGCGGAACGTAGTCGAAAGCCCGGAAATAAACAGATGCTTATACTATCAATTAATCTACGCCAAAGGAGGCAAGATATATAATGGGGGAAAAGACAGTCTCTTCAATAAATTGTTTTGGGGAAACTGGAAAGTAACATGTAAAAGAATGAAACTAGACCACTTAACACCATATAAAAAAATAAATTCAAGATGGATTAAAAGCTTAGATATAGAAACTCAAACTACAAATCTTGATAAAAACATAGGCAGTAAGTTCTTTGAGATTGATCTTAGCAATGTTTTGTTGCATCTATCTCCTCAGGCTAGGAAAACAAAAACAAAAATAAACAAATGGAACTACATCCAACTAAAAAAAGCATTTGCCTAATGAAGCAAACAATCTACAAAATGAAAAGGCAAGCTACTGAATGGGCTAAGATATTTGTAAGTCATGTATGTGATTACAGGCTAACATCCAAAATATACAAGAAATTCCTAAGATTTGATATCAACAAAACAATTAAAAAATGGACCTGAATAGACATTTTCCAAAGATGACAGACAGATGACCAATAGGCACATGAAAAGGTGCTTAACATCCCTAAGCATAAGGGAAATGCAAATGAAAGCCACAATGATAGATCACTTCATATGGGTTAGCATGCTATTATCAAAAACACAAGGAGTGGAGGAGGACAGAGGGCGGTGGCCCGGTACGGCAGGGAGAGCCTGTGGGTCGGCATTGGTGCCCAGCAGCTGCCAGTAGCCACACGAGTTCCCCGGGATCCAGCCCCTGCATGTGCGCGTGGCCCGTGGTGCAGGTGATGCTGCGGAAGTAAGGCGCAGCCTCAACCAGTTCGGGCGGGTGGCATCACGGGCGAGGCGCTCACCAGAGAGCTGGACCGGTGCATGGGACGGCTGAAGAGTGCCCGGATGTCAGAGTCCAGGTCAAGAGCCTCTAGCCTCTACAAGAAGGCTAAAGAAACCCTGTCAACAGAATGCTATGTACAAGAGGTTCGATGTCCAGTCACCGTCTGTGGAGATGGGCAGGGACAATTTCACAATCTCAAGGAACTGTAGAGAATTGGTGGCAAATTGCCAGATATAAGCGACTTGCTGACACATAGCATAGGGCATGTAGGATGTCCAGCAGCACCCCTGCCTCTGCCCCTTAGATGCCAGGGGACACTTCTATGATTCCCATTGGGACAAAAAAATGCCTCCACATATTCACCAGTGTCCCTGGGGAGAAAATTCCATTTCCTTGTGATTTCCAGATCAGCAGCAATGATATCAACCATGAGCCTTTTCAAAATACAAATTTTCAAGTCCACCTTGACCTGATGAACCAGAATCTCAGAGATGGTACCCAGGAACCTTCCACTTAACAAGTTCTCTAGATGATTTTCATGTGCATTTCAGTTTGAAATCCACAGAGGCCCAGCCCGGTGATGTAGGCCAGGGCTTGGACTTCTGCATTTTCATCAAGTTCTACAGGAGATCCTGATACTGACTAGAGTTTAAGAGCTACTAGAGCAGAGGTTACCACATTTGTTTGTATATTAGAATAACCTAGGGGGTCAGAAGGTGGGGCAGAGATTTTTGAAAATATGAAAGCTCAGGTCACAGGCCAGATGGATTAAATCAGTCTTGGCGGCAGGGACACAGACAGCAGTGCATTTGAAACTCAAGTATTCGCTGCACATTAGAATCATCTGGGGGAGATTTTGAAACTACTTGTGACTGGTCCCATTTTCCTTGAATTGAACCACAAGTATCAGGGTTTTTTTTTCCTCCCCCGATACAATGTCTCAGATGATTCTAATGTGCATCCAGGACTAAGAACTACTGCTCCAAGTCTGCATAAATATTGAGAGGCAGAATGAAGTCATTAGGGATGCAGAACTTAGATTCCAACTGCTTGGGTCTGAATCCCAGGGTGACCTCTTCCTGTTTGATCTTGGGCAAATTATTTGACCACATTAAGCTCCGATGTCCTCTTCTGTCAAATGGGGAAGATAATAATGACACTTCCCTAGGGCCTTGTTGTAGGGATTAAATGAAATGACCCATTCATAGTACTCATGTGGCATCACTGGAACAAAAGAAGCACTCAGCAAAATTTCTAATAATTTCTTAAAGCAAACTCTTATGACGAAATTAAACATTAAGAGATAGATCTCTTTAGAGTTAAATATTTACAGGCAAATATGGCATTCTTACTCTAAGCAAGACAAACCTGCTGGTATCAGAGTTGTGTTTCTAGGAAATGGGGTTTGGCTAAAAATTCTGGAAGCTGTGGATTTCAAAAATGCTATTTTAATATTGCCAGTCATCCGATAGCCATAAACAGAAGGCATGAGATGAAAGTATCTTTGTACTTGTACTGCCTTTCATGGATTTGCAAAGCAACTGACCATGGCCCTTCTCAGGGAGACTCTTTGAGGGTATGTGATTAATGTAAGGTGCACATCTCCCAAAGTACCCCCATAAACTTCCTAGGGCACACTCCCAGTTCCCTCTGTCCTACCGCCAGCCGTTCCTTGCCTCTTTCGAGTTTCTCCCATTTTCATGAACTTTTGGATACAGAGGACAAGGTTGACATTTTGGCAGAGAATCATGACATTCACAGAAGTGTCTCTCCATGGTAAATATAGTTCAGTAGAATCAGCATGTCCTAAGATATTTACAGATCTTGATGATCTTTACTGTCTGCACAGAAAGTTTTACAGGTCTTAACACTAATTGAAAATCAGAATTTATTTATACAGTACCCATAAAAATAGGTTGATGTACGTGTGCAGGTCCTAAAAATCAAATTCAAGTAAAATCAAGGCAAGTTCTGGTAAGAAGATTCTGTGTCACCTTATAATTCTATTTTGGCTTGCCATTATTTTCAACAGATTCTGCATCAGAGAACTTTATGTGTCAGCAAAGCACAGTAGAGTCTGACAGAAGGATGTATGAATCCTGATCCACAACTTGCTGTTTATGTGTCCTTTGGTGAAGTTCATCTCTTGGAACTGCAGTTTCCTTATCATTTTCCTGATAGAGTTATTATGAGTTTCAAATGAGATAAAGAGAAGATAACTCTGATGTCAATGTCCCCTCATCAACAAATCTATGTTCCAGACACAAACAATAGCAGGTATTGACAAGTAGCCATCACAATGTTTCCAATTCTGGAGAGTGTTTTCTGCATTCAATTTAAGCACTGAGGGGAAAGGAGTCTCCATGAGCCCAGTGATTCATCAAAGGATATAAAAATAATGACCAATATTGAGATATTTTTATTGGACAGATTTTGTGTCTCAGACATTAAATCAAGTCAAATTCGCTACTACCCTTTGCTTCTGAGAAATATCAAGTCCCTCTCTAGGTGATAGAATTGAAATACCCATAACAATAGCAAATGCCTATGAACACACTTCAACTCCAGAGGGCTCATCAGGCCAGCTATGAGGGTCATTTCCATGGTGTCATGTGCTTTGGTGAATGTTTCTGTTAACTCAATGTTTAAAGCAACAAATCCAGTTTTTAGTGTTTAGGAATAACACGGTGGGCTTAATGCTTGCTGTAAGCCCTTGGATACTTGTTATAATTGCAGCTGAAACTTTTGAGAGGTAGTTCAAAACTTGAGCCTGTGCTAGGTTAAAAGAGATTGGAGTCTTGGTCCGAAGTGTGTGGTCTTTAGACCAGTAGCTCTAGTAACACCTGGGAATTTTAGAAATTCCTGTGAAGTAGAGCCTAATGATCTCTGTTTCAATAAGTTGTCTACATCATTCTGATGTTCATTTAAGTTTGTAAACCACTGCTCTAATGCAATGCTTCCTAAATCTTGCTGTTCATCACTAATAATCACCTAGAAAGCTTGTTTAAAAACAAGCCAAGGGGTGATCTCATGCCAACTCTCCAGATTATGATTCAATTTGTTTTGGGACCAGGGAATACACATATTAGAAAGATGCCTCCAGATGATTCTATTGATTATCTGGGTTTGGAAACCACTTTATAAGTTACTAGGTTTCAGGGGCTCACATTGAGGAGGGGAGAGAAAGAAAGGGGGAGAATGGGAGGGAAATAGCAAGGGGAGGAAGAACAGGAGGGAGGAAAAGGGGAGAGAGGATTAAATAGTTTTTCTTTAAGTCCAAATATACTGTGACTGACATATCTATAGTTAATATCATTTTCAGAACTAGGCTTAAAGAACTTACATTAATGGCAAGGTGTTTAAATAAGGCCCAGGTTAAAAATTGCTCACTTTTCCTCTAGTTTTTTACTGTAACTGATGATTAATTTTGCCCTCATTTACTACAAGATTTGACTTTTCTAACACACTTGAAATGTTTACCTTGGAGTTAGACCCTTTTATGACTTGTCCTAAACAAAACAAACAAAAATTCCTGCTAACAATTTGTCCTCAATATTCTGGCCACTGCCAAATTTTGTCCATCTCAAACACTGGAATGTGGAGCTCTGTGGAGCTAACTGAAGGCAAAGCTCTTCCAGCTCCTTCAGCTGGAATCATCTGCAGTTTTTCTCTGACTCTCCCATATCTGATCTTCTTGTGTGCCTGAATAAGAAACCTTCTGTTACACAAAATATCTTTAAATGATAGCACCAAGAACTTTTGTGATAGATTTTTCAAATATCATAAAGGGAAAAACATTATGCTCCACACTTAAAGAGAAGGGTTACCTTTACAACAGTAATTTTAGCCTGACACCGGATTATGAAATAAAGGCCTTTTTCCAACTCTCTAGACCAGAGAAGTGGCAAACGCGGACCCATCACCTATTTTTGTACAACCCATGCACTAAGAAAGGTTTTTACATTTTTAAATGGTTGAAAAAAATCAAAGGAATGATTTTGTGACAGGTAAAAATAATGATATTCAAATGTCAGTGTCCAAAATAAAATGCAAACAATGTCAGAACCTAGCCACATTCATTCTTTTGTTGTTTTTGGCTTTCGTTCTACAAAGTAAAAGGCAGTACTGAGTACTACTATAGTATTGTAATAGTATACTACTAGTATGCTACAAAGACTACAGAGGTCATAAAACACATAAACTAAAAATATTTCCTTAGTGGCCCTAAAAAAAAAAAAAAAAAAAATGCCGACTCCTCTTCTAGACTCTGAGCTCCTGGAGGGATGAGGTCCTCTGCTATTCATCCTTGACAATGGTCTCCTACCTTAAGTATTTAAGTTAATGTTTTTCATTTTATAGTCACAGATTTTACAATCTACCTTCCTTCTAAAATGGCTTATTCCTTATTAAGCTTATTATATTTTAAACATCATTTAGAACAGGAACTTTAACAAGGATATAAAATAGAGGAAAAATATGGTGAAGGAAGCCAAGGCTTATGGCTTAATGAGAAATGGAACTCACTTTTCTCTAGGGTCATTTTCTACTCTAAAACAAGGACACTGTCTTCTCTAGCAACTTTTTTTTGGTCATCACTGAATCTAAATCATGACAGCTTTTTCTGTACAAAGCCAAAAAGATTTTTAACTCTAACTTTTGGCTATTGTATCTCTTTTTTTTCATTTCATAGGACATTCTTATTTTCTCCTGCAAAGAATCCAATGAGAACATAATTATCAATCATGTTTCAGAGTATTGACATCTAAATTATACAGAAAATGGAGAGGGGGGGTGAAGATGAGAGGATGAATCAGTTTTAGAAAAATGAAGTAAAGCCAGAGATCTAAAATCACATGAGAAGTAAGATCAAGAAATAAATGAAAACCAACAGCAGGTTACAAGATGGTGGCCAAGCAAAGTCTAAAACAGATTTTCCTAACAAATTCAGCTTCCAGTGACAAATAGTTTTCTCACCTTTTTTTTTTTCTTAAAGAGAGAAGTCAAGAAATAGACTTTTTAAAAAGATTTTTATTTATTTATTTGACAGAGAGAGACAGAACATGAGCAGGGGGGAGGGACAGAGGGGGAGGGACAGAGGGAGAGGGACAGAGGGAGAGGGACAGAGGGAGAGGGACAGAGGGAGAGGGACAGAGGGAGAGGGACAGAGGGAGAGGGAGACGCAGACTCCCCCGATGAGTGGGAAGTCCAGATGTGGGGCTCAAGCCCAGGACATGGAGATCATGACCCAAGCCAAAGGCAGACGCTTAACAGAGCCACCCAGCCCCCTTTTCTGACCTTATTACGGAAAATAAATGCTGGAAGTACAGAGTTCATTGTTACTGTTGATTTCAGGTCAGCTCTCATAAATATCTGTACATTTTTCATTGCTAATATTATTGACATCTTCAAACAGTTGCATGATAAAATCTCAAGTACACAGAACATGCTAGTTCTTTTGCATACAAAATTACTGAAGAGTACACTAGTTTTATAGGCAGAATCACATTTTCGCACTATTTTTTGTGTAAATACCCTATGTTTTATGAAAGTGATAGAAATTCTCTACTACAATCTCAAATTACATGTCACAATCCCAAAAATTACATACCAGAGAATAACTATTTACACCTTTAACAGCTTGCATTTCTTTAAATATAGGCATTCACATAGTTATTGATCTTATTGTTTGTGGCAGGGCAAATGACCATGTGTAAAAACATGGTAGGAACTTGGGTTGGGCTCCAGATTGAACAAGTAGCAGGTTAAATGTCCACATTTGTGGTCTGGGATAAATCCTTCGTGGCTGGCCTCCCAAATAACTTTTAGCTGGGGGTAAAGTAGCAACAATGGTTAAAGGAAAATACCACTTTCATCATTGAAAATAACAGCTAAAATTCGCTGAGTGCTTAAAGTATAAAGCACTATTCAATCCACCAGCACCTGTGGCCAATGGTAGTGGTCTAAACAAGTCAAAAGAGGCAGGGAAGATGTTGCATACCCTAGGCTAGCTCTTTTTCCTCATAGTACTCAGTCAACTGGGGTGGGGTAGGGTGGGGGGCCTGAGCAGAGATGGTCTCCAGGATAAGCCCACAGTGTCTCTAATGTCTATGTTCTCATAGCAAAGGCTAGCAGCATGGCAAAACAGGGGCAAATATTTCTCTGGGTTCTGTGCATTGTTCTCTTTTGAGGCATGAAAACCTCGCACGATGAATTGGTTAACATTGTGGAGGCACAGGAGTATCAATTTATGGATTCTCAGGGAAGACTGGGCAGCCAGGCGACATAAATGACAGATTCTCATGTACCATTTTGTACCTCCTCCCCTAGCCCTTACACACAACAGTTCCAACTTTAAAGCAATGGAAAACAAAACAAAAAAGAAAATTCAGGGGCGCCTGGGTGGCTCAGTCGTTGAGCATCTGCCTTCGGCTCAGGTCATGATCCCAGGGTCCTGGGATCAAGCCCTGCATCGGGCTCTCTGCTCAGCGGGAAGCCTGCTTCTCCCTCTTCCACTCCCCCTGCTTGTGTTCCCTCTCTCACTGTGTCTCTCTGTCAAATAAATAAAATCTTTAAAAAAAAAATTCAGAATTGGGACTTGAGCAATCACTAAAATAGAAAAGGCTAGTTTTAGAGTCCAGAAAAGCTGAGAAGTCTTTGTTTTGTTGTTGAGGCAAAGCCTCCTGAGGGGAGCATAACAACCCCTATATGTACCTATTGCTTAAACAATAAAAAAACTAAACTCATCCTTTGGTATATCCCATGATGACTGATAAAAAGTGAAGTCTTACATTAATTTTTAAAAATTTCTTGGGGAATTTGAAATTTAATGCATATGAAATATACAATATGGGTTACTGTCTTGCTTTATAGATGATGGAAGGAGACAGGTTAGAAGGAAACAGATGTTACGAAATTTTCATTCTCTACCTTTTATTTTGGACAATTTGAAAGACCTCTCTGAGCCAAAATTGGTAAGACCTCCAATACTCCCCAAAAATGGTTTAACACTTGATTTTTTTAATAAATATTTTATTTATTTATTTGTCAGAGAGAGAGAGAGAGAGCGAGCACAGGCATACACAGAGGGAGAAGCAGGCTCCCTGCCGAGCAAGGAGCCCGATGTGGGACTCGATCCCAGGACGCTGGGATCATGACCTGAGGCAGCCGCTTAACCAACTGAGCCACCCAGGCGTCCCTAACACTTGATTTTGACGAAAATAATACCATGCCCTCATCATGATATTTGCTAGGAACTTTCTATACTTTGTAATACCTCAGAGAAAATCTTATATTAATTCTAAATAGTGTTTTTTTTAAATAGAATAATGGAATTGCTTTTAAGTAAGTTTCAAATAATCCAAAATAATGGATTGCTTTGAAGTCCAAATAATGGAATAATCCTGAAGGATTTTTTAGACTAATTTTCCTCATGTTTGCCTATGTTGCTGGAAATTCACCACGAGAAGTAAATCATTACAGTCCGAACCCATGTTGAATATCTTTAGACATCAGTAGCTAGATGACATTCCTTGATTAGACTAAAGCCCAGTGGAAGGACAGAACAACATTAAAAGTCCTTGGCTTGTCTACAGCCATCAATTTCTGGCTTTTGTTGTCTTCTTTTAACAACAGTCTATTTTAAAATATTCAATATGTGAGCAATTGCCCCACTACTAAAGGTCATATATTCATGACAGATCTTTTGAATAAAGGAGCTTGTAAATATAATTTACATCCAGTGTTTCTGGGAATTAAATAAGTGGTACCTGAAAGTGTGAACCGATACCAATTAGTTCCTTTCTTTATGAAGCAGAGATCTAATCACTGCAGAGTAAAATTGTGATAGATCCAAAATACCTCTGGAAGACCAAACAAATCTATGAAATCAAGACAATTAAAAAAAACAAAACAAAACAAAATGGAAGCGTGTGGGTGGGGCTCAGTGGGTTAAAGCCTCTGCCTTCAGCTTAGGTCACGATCCCAGATCCCAGCAAGCCCAGCATCAGGCTCTCTGCTCAGCGGGGAGCCTGCCTCCTCCCCACCCCCCACCTGTCTCTCTGCCTACTTGTGATCTCTGTCAAATAAATAAATAAAACCTTTAAAAAAATAAGAAAATAAAGCCCCAAAATGTAAAAACTAAAAATGATGTTCCAAGTATTTGTGAAGTTGTATTTGCTAATATTAGTAGTATAACTCCCACTTGAAGATTACAGGCTTTGGCATTTTGTGATTTTATGCAGCCTCATTAAACACAGGACAGTGTGATAGCTTGAATGTACAATGTGGATTCAAAAGTGTGTGGGTCCCAGGATTCCTGCAGTTTAGAACGCTCAAAAACCATTATTATTCATTAACCTTTTAGTTTGTACCACAGCACTATGGAGGAGGCAAGAAGTTTCACTCACCAGATAGAAAGATTCGAGTGAAAGTTAATGATTTTACCAAGGTCACAGAGCGTAAGTATTGGGCCATTACCAGTCAAATCATATTCATACTTGATTTTATTCCCAAACACTCCTTTTGTATTGTAAGAAAAGCATTGTACCCTCTTAAAAGTCTCTTCTCAAGCTCAAATTTTATCATTCCACATTTCAGTTTTCTTGTGTCTATAATGGAGCTAACATTGTATGTACTTATTGAGTATAGAGGTAAGCTAATCCACTCCAAATGCTAACCTATGTAGCAGGAGTTTTGAGAAAGAAATGAAGATGCTTCCAGGGCTAACTGACCTCAGTTTATATTAAGGTGGGATGAAACTCAAAAGCCTGGAAGACTGGGGGAAATTTTTCAGAACTAAATATTCAGGTTACTGGGAAAAAGTGGAGACCTCATCTCCTGAAGCCTAGAAGGGTCTTTCCATGTTGAGAGTGTTAAAGACTTGCATTAGGTGAATAAAATAGGTGGGTAAAGAAGAATATCCTGTAGGGGCTTGTACCAAATTTGGAGGTTGGGATAGAAATGAAAAATGTCATAAGTAAAAACATCTAATCTGATGAAAATTCTACCATGTATGTTTTAATAACATTTATATGCCCATAATAAATAAGAAAGTCTAGACCCATAGTTTGGATGCTAAAAACAAAACAAGAAAAACAAAACAAAAACAAAAAAAACCAATCCTCCCTTCCTCCTTCCCTTGTTCTCTTTCAGTTTCCTTCTATTCTTTTAATACTGGATGAGGAGAGTCCTTCCCCCAACCTACCTTAATAGTTATTGGAAAAGAGCACCAAATTATTTGGGAGCATGTCTTCAGACAGTTACACAGCAGCCACAACCTTTCAAACCAGAGTTGTCCTAAACAAGAGGAAGATTGTGCTCAGAATGAAGGAAACAACTTGAGCTACAAGCCACCTTGTACTAGTGATGACTGCTTTGAAGTCCAAGCCACAGAAAACTTGACAAATGAAAGAGCTTAAGTACATTGGAGTTTATCTATCTCATTCAGTTAAAACCCAGAAGAGCCAATCTAGAGCTAGAATACTCAGGCTAAGTATCTCCAGGGAGCAAGGACCCTCTATCTGCCACTTATTCTCTGGTGTATTGTTTATTGCTGTGCAACAGTGTTACCACAGACTTGACAGCTTAGAACCGCCACCCTTGGTATCTTACTTTCTGTGGGTCAGGAGTCTTGGGTTGATTTAGCTGGATCCTTTGCAAGACAGGAATCAAGATGCTATCTGGGGCTACATTCTCATCTGAAAGTCTGACTGGGGGGAGGACTTCTTCCAAGCTTACATAACTGTTGGCAATATTCAGTTCCTTGTGGAGCATTAGACTGAGGGCTTCAATTTTTTGCTAGTTGCTTTCATCTGGTTATTGGCCTGAGGCTTCCTCTAGTTC
The DNA here is from genome assembly GCA_004024625.1 of Mellivora capensis. Taxonomy (NCBI): domain Eukaryota; kingdom Metazoa; phylum Chordata; class Mammalia; order Carnivora; family Mustelidae; genus Mellivora; species Mellivora capensis. The sequence continues at coordinate 72,707 of PISX010008102.1, read as the reverse complement.
TTTGCCACATGTACTTCCCCCAAATGGCCAGTTGCTTCTTCAAAGCCAGCAAGAGTGAATTTCTCAGAAAGTTGTTCCAATCTTATGTAACATAATCACAGGAGTGGCAGCCTATCACCTTTTCTGTATTCTACTGGTTAGAGGCAAGTCAGAGATTTTTTCCACATTCAAGGGGAAGGAATTGCATAAGGGCATGAACATCAGGAAGTGGGGATCATTGGAACCACTTTAAAATCTGTCTACTGAACCTAGCATGAGCATAAGATGGCTATTAGACTTCAAGACACCCTGTCTATTCCAGGCAGGAAGAAGAAGGGGGAAATATGGGCCCAGGAGACTTCCTTTTACATCTTGGTCAGAATTATGTTGCACAGCCACATCATCTCAAAGACTGGCCAGGACCTCTAGTATCTAGCTTCTCCATCTTCTACAATAGAGGCAGCCAGAGGAGTTTTTTAATGGTAACTAAATACAGGATCAGCCACTTTTTCCCCAAGGTGGCAAAGGAAGGCTAGAATGGTTTGGATGATGAGCTACAGATTTTGAACAGGAAGGTAAAGATTGGTGTTATTGGGGTTTAGTGACTTCCCAAATGAAGGCTATAAAACCATTACCACAGTTATGAGATAACCATAGTTGTGATGGGATAATTTTCCTACCTTTTAGGCAGATATGGCCCAGGGAAATAGGGAGGGTATAGATATATGTATATAATGTGATTATAAAACAGTAAGTTTCCATAACAAAAAACTGAGCAACCTCTAATTTTCTACTCAAAATTAGTAGTACAAATGGACATTTGTTGTACTTGTTGTACTTATCAGCCTTACTTTTTGTGAATCTAGCAAGAACAGATTCTAGCCTTTTTTGATGGTCTGAAAACCTGAAAATTTTTGTAAGAAAAAGTGTCACAAAAATAGAAAAGTTAAATATTTAAAAAATTTTTAATAATCATTTCTTTATGTGAACTTTGTTCTTATATGCATGACCTTCACATTTCACTTTAAAACTAATTAATCTTTAGAATGTATAGTTCTCAGTTTAAATGAACAGCATTGGAAAAAATCAACCCTCACTATGCTTTATGCTGGAAAGAAATTAACTTAGCTGGAACTTTTCACCAATGTAGAACCACCTCAAGACAAAGTATCCTGGGAGATAAATATTTGGCCATCATTAAAGAGAATAAAATTGTCTTATTTTGTGCTCCTTGGATGTGAAAATTGTTACACAAAGACTAGGCTTAACATTGCCTGCAATATTTTTCCTCTTCACTGCATGATTTGTGATTTCTTGATGGAATCAAGTCACACTCTAGCCATATCAAGGTACTCTATGAAAAACTAGGATATTCTGTCAGTTTGAGAGAATGAGTAGCAACACAAAAGACTCTTATAATTCAGTCCTCTGGCTTATCTTTATTAGCTTTTCCAGAAAGAGCATAATAATTTTACATGAAGTTCTTTTGCTTTTCACTCTATTGAAATATTTCTAGTTTATCATTATTTGGGCCATTAGACTGGAATATATTTATATGTTTTCTTTATCTAGCACCTTTCCTCTGAAAATTCAATGCTGATTAAAACCTATTGCTAATGCTCTGGACAGCAACCAGACAGTGTTACCCTGGAGCACTGGATCTGTTAGATCTGGTAACAGCTTTCTCCCCCACAGAAACAATAAAACTTTGAAGTAAAGACTAAGACTACCCACAATGAGAAGATAGGGGACTGTAAAATAAAAGGAGAGGACGACTTATTCCTGATACCCTTTTGGGGATTTTAGAGTTGAAGGCACAGATACACTTACATATGTGGAGTTCACGTTTTGTATAATATTTAGTTGACAATAGATTTCAACTGCATACCTTGACGGCTTTTCTCAACACCTAATTCTTGAAATTAGCAGATCAAAAGGATTTGGGGTAAGCAGAAATGTGCTCTGTTACTGATCATCAGTGTTCAGTTGGATCCTGATGGACTGTGTTCCTCTAGGTCCTATAGAGGCTGTGTTTAGAGGGACTAAAAATCACATCTCAGGGACAAGATGAGGATGTTTCAGCTAGTTTAGAAAACATTTTAGGAAGTGGTAGCATCTCTTGGATAACTTTCTTCTTTAAGAGTATTGTGGGTACAGTCCCCTGTCTGGGCAGCTCTTCTGGTGACTGGTATTTTAGTAGGCTCCTCCTATCCTTATACATCTTATATGAACAATGACTTATTACAGTTCATGCTTTAATAAAGCAATGCAAGTTTAGTGGCTTAAAACAACACAAATTTATCATCTTACAGTTCTTTATGTGGGAAATCTGATATGGACCTTACTGGGTTAAAAATCAAGGTGTCAGCAAGGCTGTGTGTATCACTCTGGAGGCTCTAGGGGTGAACTCATTTCTTTGCCTTTCCCAATTTCAGAGCCTACCCACACCCCTTGAATCATGGGCCCTTCATTTCATTTTCAAAGCCAGCATCAGTGGGTCAAGTCCAAGTCCTGCTCACATAGCATTCCCTCGGACTCCCTTTCACTGTCATGGGCCCTCTGATTACATTGAACCCATCTGGATAATTGAGGATCATCCCCTCCCCCCCCATTTTAGAACCAGCTGATCAGCAACCTTCATTCCCCTCTGCCATGTAAGGTAGGATTCTCCAGTTCTGGGAATTAGAATGTGAACATTTTTCTGGGCCATTATTCTGCCTACTATAGTTCCTAAATAGTATATGAAAACAGAAGTGGTTTTAATCAGCCAGTCACACTGAGGAGCAAAATCTACTCGGGGATGCACTGATGAAGTGTCAACTTAACTTTGTCAGCCAGCCCCACCTGTATAGAGGGTTCAGAGTATGGATGTCACCCAACTGTCCTTCTCTCTTTTTACCCCTTTTGAATTAGTAAAGGAGAGAGCTCCCCTCATAGTAACTGTGTTGTGTCTTATGTGTTGTTGAGAATGCCTATTAGTCCACGTAACAAAAGACTAGGAGCAGTTAACCAAAATGTTAGCTTTTCTTTCTTGGTGCTCAGAATACATTTCCTAGCCTCTTTCAAAGTTGGGCATGGTCATGTGACCAGACTTTGTATTCCTTTATATTTTCTTTCTTCCCTCTCTTCTGGCTAGATGCAGTGTCCAGTGGCAAGCTCTAAGGCTTTAGGGTAAAGCTAAACTAGCTAGAAGGAGTCTAGCTCTCCAAATATCTACATGGAAAAGATACCTCTGTTGGCTCATGTTGGACTGTGATGTGAGCAAGAAATTCTCCTTTAGTATTTTAAACCACTGGGATTTTCTTGGTTGATTATAATAGCTGACCTGACTTATTTTAATACACATGGGTCTTGGTTATCATAATAACTTGACATCAAAAGCACTCAGAACACCAGATCTATATAAATATTACAAAACAATGAATACAATATTTTTTCATCCTTAGATTATTTCTGGGTACTTTATAAATAAATTTTTAAAATATGTTATTCAAAATACTTTGTTAGCATGATATTTATAAACAAGATATTTTATATAGTTATGCTGTTATTTAGGACATTAATATAAGTCTATTCATACTTCCTTTAAATTTAAATACACAAATACTCCTTTTGAAGGAGTTAGCATATTATACTGTAATGACATTCAGCCTCACTCCAAAATGTAACTAATTTAGATCATTTCAGAGAAAATGACAACTGTTCTCTTGTTACAAAGAGCATAAATGATTTATAATTTTTACTGACTAAATTTAATTGCTGATGTTAATAATACTTCTTACATGGATAACACTTTGTTTCAGTGTACTTAATGCCTATTATTACAAATGCTCAAAACATTCCTGTGAGCCAGGCAGGAGATAATGTTTAGTGTGTGTGTGTGTGTGTGTGTGTGTGTGTGTGTGTGTATGCACACATGCCCACACACCTGTGAGCACATGTGCTATTTCTAGCTGTCCAATATCTATAAACAGATGAAAGGCAAGTCTTTTCGGGGCAGGTGTTTCCTCACAAGCCTTGCAGAAATTGCACAGGAATAAGAGTAAAACAAAGGTCTAAGGACAGAGATTTTTTACACTGAAGGGGCTGAAGTGAGAGACTACCAGTAAGTACAAGTGTCTGGGGGACAGCAGAGTCTAGGGCATGACAACCAGTATCCTGTCGGGATGCTACTAGAGTCAGATGATCTTGGCCATGCCTTGCTTCCCTTGGTTCCTATAGTTGTTAAGGACTTCTCACATATTTTCAGGAATTCTGTGGGCTACCCAATATTCTTAAGCATGCTGTCTTTCCTTTAAGTTGGCTTGAGACATTTTTTTATTTTTGACAACTAAAACCTTCACTGCCACAAAATGTTTAAAATTATCTTTGGACTAACAATTTTGTTGAAAGGGAAGGCTGATGCCAAAAGAAGGGGAATCTCTAGCATTAAAATCTGCTCAAGGTATCAGAGTAGCAGAGATGGCTTTACGGGCATGAGCCCCAGCTTTTGATATTCCATTTATCCAGCAGGACTTCTGATGTAAAGCTCTGTTGCTCTGTAAAACACAAGGTGTTTAATTCCTAATCATTCTTTAAACCTCAGTTGACCTGTCCATTTACTGGTAATTCTTTGAAGGCTTCCTTCTCTGTCTTCGGAGATGGGTCTACACTCTCTGGCTCCCACAGCAGGCCTTGCATATACCTTATTGCACTTACTACACTGCTCCATGACAGTCAGACTCTCCATAGACTGGGAGTGCCCTTGAAAGGGAGGATTACTTTACTATTTGTTCGTATCCACAAGCCTGGTACCAGGCTTGGAACATAGTAGGCACTCAGTGAATGTCTGCGAGTAAATGATCCAGACTAATACCTTTAACATGTTCAGAGCAATGCAGTACAAATTTTTGGATTTCTATTTCCTCACAGCTGGTTTCTGCCATTCCTGAGTTGAAAAGCTCCATGGTGTGCTATTGCTTCATGTTCTTTTTATCTCAGCCTGGATTGGCCCTACATTCTTTTACAAGTGTCAATGTTAGTATCATCATAAGGGCAGGGACGAATCTAGGATGTTGATATCATAGGAAAACTTAGGGATCAATGATAAATTGATAACTTTTAGAAAACTGAATTTAATAATCTTGATTCATGTTTGTTAGAACCCACATCTGCAATCACGAATCTCGTCTCTAATTTCCAGCCCAGTTCCCCTGCCCCTGGATGACCTTGCTCTTTCCCCATGAAGTCATGTGTGCAGTTGCCAGTAGGATGTGTGCCTTTTCCCAGAATGCAAAGGGCAGTGACTAATATCTGCTGTTCTCTTACTAAATTATAGGCATGATACTAGACATTCAATACATTTTATGTTTACTTTTTCAATAACCCATTAGAAGTAGGTTTTATTATCTATATTTTACAGATGAGGAATCTTATAACTCTGTTGGGGGACTTCCTCAATGATATAGAACTGAGGCTCAAACTCAAACCTGTATGACTCTGAAGACATGGCACAATTACATTATTACACACACAGAATCCTTCTTAACATGGAGGAAGTTTCAAAAGGTATCTCAGTTTTTCTGCTCTCTACTTACTCCGTCCTATATTTGGGAGGCTGAATCCTGCTTTTCCTCAACAACATGCTCCCTTTTCTAGTCCTTTTCAGCAGGTCCTTCAAACCCTTTTAGCACTCACCACCTCCTGGAAGCTTTCCCAGGTTACCATTCAGGCTTTCACCATGTTCCTGTGCATTCCATACACATTGGGAGGAACATTAGGTAAAAGCATGGACTCTATCCTCATACTTCAGGCAACACTCTATGCAAAGCATCTCAGAAAAATATTACCATTATTGCTTAATATTCTTCAGGGAAGGGTCTCCTTAAGTTAATACAATATATTCTCCAGTTATCCTTAGCTATTAAGGATAACAAGTTACAAATTAGAACTGGAAGTGATCTTGGGAATCATAGTCTATTTGCCTGGTACAGATAAGAAAACAAATCTAGAGAGGTCAAGATGGTTTGTTCAGGGTCACTGTTACACCTAAATTTAGCAAGTGGTTCAGGTTCATTTTCTCCTACCATCACTGGAAGATGGGGAAACCACCAATGGTCAGTCCTGCCATAGTCCTTCACAGGAGTAAGGGCAAGTAAAATTTTTAGGCCAAACAGTTTTTATCTCTCTTGCTCTTTCCACCCACCCCCCTTTTCCTACTTCTAGTCATGTCTTATTCCCCCCAAATGATTTTAGGTACCTGCCAAATAGTCACTGTTTCTCCAGGTTTTCCCTCAAAGCAGATATTGCTCAGAAGATATGTTTTGACCCCATTCATATTTGGGACAAAATTCCTCGTTAGTAGTAAAACTATGGACATCTTTCCAGAGTGCCCTCTGGGATGTAAATATCCCTCAGAAAGTCTTGACTATAGTGGGAGGCTGGTTGGAGATTAGTTTTCTTCATATTTTCCACCTGGCATTTATGTAGCATCTTGTTCTCTTTTAGATGGTCTCAGTGTTCTTTGTAGGGGATTTGGGGAGAGTCTCAGGGAGTCTACTCTAAGGTTTTTATACATATTTTTCCAGATATGGATGCAAAAAAAAAATTTGAGAGCTCCTTGTAGTGTCAACAAAAATCAGTCAGATGAGCTTTTTTGTGTGTGTGGTTTCTAAAAACTGAATTCCTAATTCTACGTTCTTCAAAATATGGATGTGACAGATAATTTAAGTGTTCTTACACAAATAGAACAAATGGATGTTCAATAAATTCTTTTAATGTCAGGGTTCCTGGGGATGGGGCACTAAAGATACAAATCATTCAGCCTACGTATGAAGCTGATGTTATCCTCATTTCAAGAATACAGAAAGTGAAGCTTGCCGAGGTTAAGTAACTTGGCGAGGTCACACACTAGTGGGATGTGAATGGAGTTGCATCTGGTTGTCACACCTCGCTCTTCCGCACTCCACAATCTGCCTCTGCTACTGAACATTTTGGATGACTGGAACTTCTAATATTTGGTCAGTTATTGGCCTAGAGCAGCCTTGGATTTCTGATAGCAAACACCTGCTAAGTAACTGACCTTTTTCTTTTCTCCCCAAACTGAAATGATATCCTGCAAGAAATGGCATTAAATGTAGACAAAGACCCCTCCAAGTTCTGGTAAAAAACAAAACAAAAACAAAACAAAACAACAACAACAGCAAACCAGGACTCCCACATTGAAAGCTGTTTAACTTAGGGCTCTTGTGGTTTGAGTGAATTATTTCTTCAGAGAAATCCTTTCTTAATCTGCCATGACAATGATGTCCTAAATTTGATATTTTCTTATTTCTGGAAGTCTATTACATCCTGAAATGGGGTAAAATGGGATGTGGAGTTGGAAGGGGAGGCACTGTTCTAGGTAACATTTACTGACTTTTTACATCATTTTATTGTTTTTGCAAGGATGAAATGTATTCAGAAGATCGTTGCTCTCTCCTAAGACAGCCTGTATTCCCAAAAAGGAAATACTTAAAAATGGAGGAAGGGAAATTATTTCTCATTTTCTAATTTTTTAATAACCTGAATCCCAAAAAGAGTTGCCTTTGGGTACAGTTTTGCTAGAACTAAAGCTATCTGAGGATTTAGTCCTCCTGATAGAAAAATGGGTATTCCTTTTTGTCCAAGCAGTTTCTGTGAAACTTAAGAATGGTAAAGAGGAAAAAATAAAAAGATTTGGAAAATCATCTATGAATGCTCAAATAAACCATTTATAAGAGGTGACAATGACATGAGAACTCTGTATGGGCAGGTTAGTTGCAGAATACTTTGGGCCACCATGAAAGAATTGGACAAATACATTTGAAACTTATTTCACCTGTCATAATGAGAAACACATTGTCAGAGTCCAGGTAACTGATCTATATGAGTAGAAGACATCTTTTCATTAATTGCCAACCTGCATAGCTAAGTACATGAAGATCCCACGAGTGTACTATATCCAGAACTGTGGCAAAGAAAATATAATGCAAATAGTTTACTAAACCAAATAAAGAATTTAAGTTTTACCCAATCCTTATATAAAGTTCTTCTGTGCTTTAAGATTTAAAATTCTTTGTGACTGTTGAGTTTTTTTTTAGTATACTTCTAACTCATCTTGCCACAGACGCATGTATTATTCAGCACACACATGCTGTGAGTCAAGCATGCTCACTGTGAGGAATACCAATAGATGTTGAGTTTCAGAGAAAATAAGAAAAAGTTGGTGGAGTTAAAAAAAAGCTGGTTCTTTAAATTCCGTTGGTGAACCATCCAGTGATTCTTGAATCCAACCTAAGATGACTGTATTTCTTTTTATTTATTTGATAGAGACAGCGAGAAAGGGAACAAAAGCAGGGGGGTCGGACAGGAAGAAGCAGGCTTCCCACTGAGCAGGAAGCCCGATGTGGGGCTCGATCCCAGGACCTGGGATCATGACCTGAGCCAAAAGCAGATGCTTAATGACTGAGCCACCCAGGTGCCCCAACTGTATTTCTTTATAAAGGATTCAGCATGGATAGAAAGTGTTTGTTTAAAAAATATGCCTTCTCAGCTTTGCAAGGATCCTGAACAAACAGCAAAGGCAATCATAGTCTTGCAAAAACACAGCCCCATGAATCCAGAGTTGGGATAATAGTGTATTTTAGGTTATTTCACCCCAGAATGGAGTCTGCTTCCTCATGCCTGACAGCTGCTGGCTTCCCCACTTCAAGTAGCCCTGTCTACAGAACCAGCTAGAAGAAAAATGCTCTCCACTGGGAAGCTTGCCAACAGCATAGTGACAAGCCCACTGGGGCTTTGTAAGAGTCCCATAAGGCTTTTAAAATATATGAAGTGTAACGATCAGAGCAGGCAGATTTTTCTCACCAGTTACTTTCCATTCTCTTAACGATTGGATGTGAAAGTCTCCTCTGTAAAGAATAACCAGACGTGGTAACCACAGCACTAAGAGAGTAATGTAACTGAAATAAGGGAGTGGGGAGATCATCTCGATTCTGGTGAAATGAAGCCAGCATGTCTGAATACTGCAAGTTCTTATAATCCTCTAATTTAAATCCTTGTTTCCTACTACCATGGAAATATCTTCAAGAGTCTAAATACAAAAATGTCTGTGACATGGCCTCTCCCATAATGAAATCTACCCAGGAAGAGAGACATGCTATAAATGATATATTATAAATTCAGGGATATATGCTCTCTCCAAACAGGCAGCATATATAAATGCTATAATCCACGTTTTTGTGTGTCTGCAGCAGTTTTAAGTGAATATACAATTATAATAAAGGTTGACTTGTCATTTCATTACTTTTTAGAGTTAAATACACATAGTTCACACAAAACCAGAATGTTTCTTTAACTTTGGGATTGTAAGTCAATCGTGCTATCATTTTCCTCTTTGGGAAGTGAGCTCAGAATTTTAATATCTTTAGTTAGAAACATGGCTTAACCCACAGACAGAATTTTGAGGATGATATCTAACACCCAACATAGGATCACCATCAACCCCTGACCAGTCAAATGAAGAATACAATGAAGAAAGTTTTGGAAATAGGAGAAAGCTATAAGGATTTAGTCAATTTTGCACAAGGCCATAAAACCATGCATCTACTCATTAATCACTTCTCAAGTTCTATTCAACAGCTAGATATCGGTATTTCCCTGAACACAAAATTGGCAAGGAATCATTCTAACCATGCCAGTATAGAGTATGGGCTGACTAGGGATTGGTGGGGAAGTTCCTGACTTTTAAGGCTCTGCCTGAAATCCTTAGAGAAAGCAAGTTGAAAAGAAGGAAGAAGAGCAGATCAATTCCCCCTCTCTAGGGCCAGGATTTAGGGGACTGCTATGATTCTTGAGTACTAATTGTCGGGGTAGAAGATATTCCATCCTAAGTAGTGAGTGGCTCTGATAATATCGTCCTAGACACTCTATGTTGTTCTAGTAACAGTGGAAATAACCCATTTTACTTTAATTCTTGTAAAAAATCAAGGAGCCATAGACACCTAAAAGCCTTAATTTCAGAAAATGTTTTTCATATGGAAAATTATTTGCTGATGTCTAACAGTCAATAATTCTCTAGGATAAGAATGCCAACAGTGAGTTAGGAACCAGCTCCAAAGTATTTTCAGATTTCAAGTGTTCTTTGTTAGAGGCTGGCAGGCTTTATTTTCTCTTTTTCCAACAGCTGCTCCCTACAGATTCCACATCTGTTTCTCTGGTATGCCCTTTAAAAGAGTTGCTACTTCTTCCTACTGAAACTAGATTTTAATGAATGTTACAGGAACAAATCACATGCCCAATGAGAGTGCTATTTTTCCCAGGTAAGCTGACAACACAACTTTTAATGAGCATAATCAGAGGAGATGCCAATTCTATCTTCAGAAAGGCAGATCAGATCACTGGGAGATGACAATTGTTATCTAGCCATTTTCCGAACAAAGTGACAAGGAGGCCATGTGCACCAGGCAGTACCTTGAAGAGAGGCTGCTAATTGCCACCCACTATTCACCCAAGGACGTATGACTAACAGACTCAAATGACAATCAATGAGACAGTTGGTGAGGAGGAAGATTCCAAAGACAGCTTGCCCACCAAATGAGACTGACGGGTGAACAAAGACGTTGACTCTGAGCAGAAGCAAAACAAGCACATTCAGGTGATTTAAAGCAAGTTTTTAAATTCAAAGTTTGGGGGTTAAAAACACCTTCTGTCCTAGCTGAATACACCAGGACTTGCCTTTGCATATGTCTAGAAATGGAAACCTTATTTTTCCAAAATATGATTCTATAAAATATACACAAATTGAATGAAACATCAATGAGTTCATTTTAAATGAACTGAGTTCATGTTAAATGTGGAGTTCATGTTAAAATACTTTTCATGACTCTTGACTCCTTCATGTTTCTGTTCCTTACAATGTATGTGCACCTGTCTAAGTTTGTTTTATTTATTCCTAACTAGTTTTGCAGTTTATAGAAGGACATTTGTTGAAACTTTTATTAATTCACTGGGAGACCTCGATCAATTCACTTTGCTTCCTTCCTTCTCTGTAATGGCAATAACTGGAGGAGACCAACCCTGAAGTGGCATCTGTATCTGTCATTCAGTGTTCCCCATTGGGGAAGGCTTTTGTGTGTTAGCTGTGCCCACAATTCCTCCTGGGGCCTCAAGGCCATGGAAGAGGCAGGAAGACCTGATGAATATGAACAATGTTGAGAGGAAAAGACAGGATATGGATAATGGATAGCAGGGGGTCTGATGTAGGTTGGTGTCCCTGTCACCATCACATTAGACCTATGTCCCATTAGAATCAGGCTTATCTTACATTTCTACCAAAGCTAAGATGAAATATTTTTTTATTATTGCACCTTAGACTTGGAATCAGAGCCACAGAGTAGAATAGCTTAGAAGTGTCTCATTAGGGTAGACTCGAAATGTCTTGGCACACACAACTGAGAAAATGAAAAGATTCTTCCATCTTGACAAAACTCAACCCTAAAATGTGTAAACAGAAGACATAATCAGGATCAGACTGGGGGCAAATCTTGTTCTTTAAAGGGATTTTTAAAAAGGAGATGAGGGATGGCTGGGTGGCTCAGTCAATTAAGCTTCCAACTCTTGATTTTAGCTCAGGGCATGATCTCAGGGTCATGAGATCGAGTCCCCACATCAGGATCCACACTCAGAGTTCACTTGAGATTCTCTCTCTCCTGCTTTCTGTCTCTCTCAAATAAACGGATAAATAAAATCTTCGAAAAAAATTTTTTTTTTTACGAAATGAGAGGAGTTCATTATTTAAATACATGAGTAATATATGTTTATTGTAGAAAAGTTAGGAAATAAAATAAAAATTAAAACAATTTAGTGAAGAGCTCAGGTTCTGGATTATAAAAATACTTCTGTCTGGAAGATCAGCACCAATGCCTTATAGCTGTGTGATCCTGGTCTTACCTACTCTCCCTAAATACCACTTCCCTTGCCTGTAAAGAAAATATAAAATCTGTATTAGATAAATGTTGTGAGGACTAAATTTAATAATGTAATTAGGGCAATTATAGAGTTCCTGGCAAATAGCAAGTAACCCATAGAAGGGAACTGTTTTTCTTATTATTGTATTATTACTCATCATTATATTCAGTGATAACTTTGGCTAAGCCACCTTTGCTAATGTCATCAAATTATTTCAAAGTTCCCAAGGTTCTGGCATTTATAAGACTTCTGTACACATAAGTTATTTTCTGTTATTCTTGCCATTGGAATAGCAAATGAGATTGATTTTTTTTCCCCCTATCCTTTGAAAGGCAGAAATAAATGCTATACTATTTGGCAGGAGTAAGTACTATATCTCAGGGAACATTAGGCTGGTACTGCCAACTGGTACATTGATATAATGAGTAAACACAATTCATCAAGCAGGATAGGAGAATTTATTCAATACCTACCACACCATAACCTCACTTGTTTTAACATTGTGTTCACATACAAAATCTCAATTGATCTGATAATACTTCTCTTTTTCCAAACTCTTCCAAAGGCTCTACACTGTATGCTGAAAAAACTTCTGACTTTGAGGTCAGATTGTCAAGTCCCTAACATTTTCTTCCTTTTACAGTCCTTAGGTTTTAGTCACAATTATCAATTTCTTGGTTCTTCAAATGTTGCAGACTCTCTCATATCCCTGCTAATATTCTTCCCATTTCTTGGAATATGTTTTCTTGGCCCTCCACCTTAAAGAAATCTTAGCTAAGGCTCCAACTCCAATAATCCTCTTTTACACTTCCTTACTCTGCATTTGTTAACCAGCCTGAACTCTTTTTTTTTCCTTAAAGATTTTATTTGAGAGAGTATGTGCATGAGAGAGAGAGAGAGAGAGAGAGTGAACAGGAGCAGGAACAGAGGGAGAGGGAGAAGCAGACTCCCTGCTGGGCAGGGAGACCAGTGCAGGGCTCACCTGAGCTGAAAGCAGTCGCTTAACCGACTGAGCCACCCCAGCACCCTCCAGGTCTGAATTCTTATGGAATTTATTATTTTCCACTTCTTTCATAGTTTTTGTTTTCTGTATTTATTTCTCTTATAGATTACAAATAAGGTACCTGGGGCAGAGACCCTGTCTGGTAACGTCTGCATCTCTAAGATTGTATCACTAATCAAAGGAAAAGCCTTAAACATGCATACTGAATTGATTCTACTTGATACTCTTTGTAAGTTTGCTAACTCAGCCAGGAGGGCATTACTAACCTCACTTTAACAGATGAGAAAACTAAGGCTTACAAGTGTAAAAGGAATGTGCCCTAAACTCCATTAGCTGGTAAAGTAGACTATCCACAATCTTTAGGTTCCTCATGTAGTGGTTATTTTATGGCACTAGCTGGTATTTTAGTTCTATACTGTGATAAGACAGGTAGAGGTATTTAATGAGTATAAGCTTTGATCCCTAAGTTACTTACTGCTTACCCAAGAACAAAGGACTAAGCACAAAATAGTGCTTAGGAAGGATCTGGCCTTACCTTATCCCAGCAAATCACAACAGAATTCAAAGGGAATTGGACAAAGTCAGTGCAACATCTCTGCTTCTATGTGCCACAGAATTGTCTTCTAAAGAGATTTTAAAGTAATGTTTATTTAGGTCTTCATTTATTTTTGCCTTGTCTCTTCAAGGAGAAAGCTCTTGAGGGCAAGGACTGTATTTTATACATATGCACATCCAAAAGCCTTGTAATAGGTAATCCATACATATTCCATTCCCTGCTTTTGTGCAATGATGTGTATTTCTAGGAAAAACATTTTATAGGATAAAAATTCAATGAAAGTAAACTCATGTCAGTATGCTAGGACAGAAGGAAAATATCCTTATTGGCTATGATAAAAAGAAAGGGAACCACACACTGAAATGAATTAGTAAAGAAATCCTACACCTATCTCACATATTGGGAGGATACATTTTAATATGCTAGTATCAGGAAATTTTGTTCATTCACACGTCCTTCACAAATGAGTTTTGTCTAGAGGACCAGGAAAAGACAAAGTGTAATACCCCTTATCTTCTACCAAGGGTTCCTCACCACCAGGACTGACTTCATAAGCACATAACCTGTTCAGTCACCTGTGTTTAGAAGGACCCCCTGCTTAGCTCAATACTCTGCTGTCACCATCTTGAATTTCTTAATTTTTGAACAAGGGACCCTGCATTTCCATTTTGTACCAGGTTTTGAAATAAGGCCAGTCCTGTTCATCACCCTTCCAAGCCTGTGGATGCCTTACAATTTAAGTTCACTGTCAAACTGGCCAAAGAGGGGTTGTGGGGGAAATACCTTGTTCTTTCTCTATGCTCAGCTATAAGAAACCCTCTTCTATAGAGGAAAAAAAGACCACAGAACTATCAAAGGCCAACAGCCTCCCTGGACGTGGATGTCTGGGGAGTACAGAAGGAATCCTATAACCGGGAGTACTGGAATTCACAAATCTGGGTTTCCTGTAATGTTTTAGAAAGCATTCATGACCAAATACAGTAAAAGATAAGCACTTAAGTGTTGTGGAAATCTTCTCATTATTTTATACTAACCAGAATCTTATTAGTGTGATGTGTCTGGCTTTAGATCTTTATCTTGAAAAATGAGAAGCTTTAAAGGAAAGAGACAGAACTAATGAAAAGAGTAGGAAATGGAATCCATTAAAAATGTTAAAGGACTTGTATTAAATTTTCAAGAGAATTCTGAAGTCCAGAGCTTCCACTGAGTGCGTGAAGAACTGGCATTTCGACAATTATTTTCCCAGTTTTGCAAAAGAGATCTTCTCTGATAGGATGGGCCTTAGATGATGGGAACTTTCAGTGCACTGTATGACAAGAAGCTGGTCTGACTTCAGGTCAGGAGAGGCAAAGCCCTTAGAAAGAAAGCCTAATAGGAGGTTCTGGATTGGAAAAGGGTGATGATCAGTATGTCATGATTGAAAAATAGAGGTCAGATGCCAACTTGGAATAAACATTTCAAAATTGTTTTAATTAGTTGGTGAGAAGAAAATCGATAGATTCAGCAAGGTTTGCCAAAGGAAAAAAGTGACTAATGAGAACAAGAGAGGGAAAGAGAAGCAGTAAGAATTAGTTATTAACAATCAATTGATGACTGAAAAGTAGGCTGAAAGTTCTTGATGCTGAGACAGATAGTGAAAGTGCTCAAAAATTCTAAAAGTCTCTCTTTCCTTTAGATGCCCCCTTGCTTTACAACTATCCTTCATTTTCCCTGTGTACCTTTCTCCAAAAACTGCTTTCCCTATTCTACCAGAAAATTGATGGGTTAGTCTGGTGGTAGCAGTATGTGGTTTGCTAGCCAAATCCGGGGCAACAAAAACACATCCCCTTTTCAGACAAAACTCCAAAGAGAAAAGACAGACTCAATCAATCCTTCGTATCTGCTTTGTTTAAATTAAAGAGATTTAGATAATCATCTTACAAAGATAGATTCTCTTTTCTAGCAGATTTAGGATAAGAGGCGGGAAGGAAGATAGTGGGGAGGGAGAGAGAGAATTAGAGCTAAGGAAGAGAGAGAGACACAGTAATGTATAAAATGTTAATTTACTTCCATAAGCCAAATTTATAGCTATATTAAATATTGTTTTTATGAGGAAATGAATGGTCATGCTCAATTTGGGTCTCTTTGCTTTCCTTTTCTCAACCACATTAACTTACCCTTTCCTTTATGAAAAAGTAGTAATCAAGGATAACAATAAATGCATATGATCAAGACATTCTTTTGAATATTAGGCTTCTTAATTATGTGGGGAAAAGATACAGAGGGAATGACCTCTGAGAGGAATAAAAGACAGGAAATGGATGGTGATGGAATGATAGCATAGAACTAAGTAATGCTTAAAATGGTAATTCAGGATGCAGAATGAATAAAAAAATGAACAGGAAATAATACAATAGTATAATTATGAGAAGAAATAGTGATTTAGGATGAAACACTGGAGAATAAAAAAAAGTATATCCTTTGACTTGTATTATATACTTAAAGATAGGTCTGTTGCTGGATGTATAAATATAAAAAACAAAAGTTTTAAAAGCATAAGAAACATCATGAATCTTGATCAATAGTTTACTAATTTGATTTAATGGAACGGAGTAAGTCATGCAGCAACTCTTATCTTTGTGTTCCAAACCCAGTAGCAGTTAAGAAATTGCTAGTAATGAAATTCTCAATGGATATTTGCAGGCATTTTTCATCCATTTGATATAATTTGAATCCAAGGCACAACTAAGTGTAGAAATCAAACAAGTAGATTAAAGGTAAGCAGCTTTTATTCTCTGCTGCTCTAATGTAGTTTAGAAATGTGTCATTGATGGCACTAAAGATGAAAAATAAGTGCATACTGGAAGCATCAATTTTTAAAAAATTCAACCCTCAGCTATTTATCCATATGAAGTGATATTCACAGGATTTTCCCCTGAACAAATGCTGTTACACATGTTAAACAGGTGTTCAGAGATATTTCCTATGTATTGTTATGCAAAATACTCTAAATTGTTTCCTATAGGTTCGTGTGTGTGTGTGTGTGTGTGTGTGTGTGTGTGTGTGTGTACCTATCTTAACTATGTTAACCACAAAACCACAAAGCATAGTAACAAAATACAACTATTTTGACATTTGCAGTTTTGGGACCCCTTAGCTCACAAAGTCTTCTCCAGTTTCCATGTCAGGACATCCCCTCTTCCTGTTCTTTTTAGGTACTGTACTTCCCTCCTCACAGATTTAGAGACATGCCCCAGATGGGAATTGTCATTTTCTTACATGATTCCACTTCCCCAGCGAAGGGGTGGGAACTAGACTCTACTTAGTCTACTCATTGCAGTGTCCAATAATCTACCTATACACTCAGCCTCTGTCCTTTAATAGTGAGTGTTTCAGAAAGGATGTAAAAGCCAAGTTAACTGAGTAGGTTTCCTTCCTAGGTTTTTGGACCTTGAGTTAGGGGGAGGTAGCTCTCTTCTCTCTGGTCCCAACACCCTGAGTATGTAATCCTAGAGCTGCTGGAAGTCATGACTTGCTGATCCCTGTAGAGATGTTATTCTGAGGCATGGGGCAAACATGAAAGAAAAGGAATTCCTCAAGAAGTTAAACAGAATTACCATATGATCTAGCAATTCTACTCTTCCATATATACTCAAAAGAGGTCAAAATAGGGACTCAGATACATATACACCAATGTGCACAGTACACCAGTGTTCACAGTATCATTAATCATGTCAGCCAAAAAATGGAAACACCCAATGTCCACCAAGAGATGAAAGGATAAACAAAATGTTGTGTATACCTATAATGAATTATTATTCAGTCTTAAAAGGAATGAAGCTCTGACACATGCTACAACATGGATGAACCTCAAAAACCTTATGGTTTTTAAGCCAGACCCAAAAGAATAAATATTTTATGGTTCTGCCTGTATGAGGTACCTGGAATAGGTAAGTTTATAGAGATAGGAAGTTGAATAGTGATTAGCATGGATGGGGGAAGGGAAGAATGGGCACTTGTTAAAGGGTTCAGGTTTTCTGTTTAAGGTGAGGAAAAAGAGCTGGAAGTGGTTAGCTGTAATGGTTGAACAATGTTTACAAATTTAATGCCACTGAATTGAAGGCTTAAAATGATAAAATTTATGTTATGTATATTTTACCACACACACACACACACACACACACACACACACACAAGATATGAGAGAGATTATAAATCAAAGTCAGTTCCACCCCTGCTTTTTCAGTTTTAGAAGTTGCCAAGTGTTTTCTACCTAGGAAAGTACAGGCTGGGTACCTTGAAATCTAAAGCACTTGAAATCTAAAATTCTAACACAACCCTAAAGAAAATCTTCCCATAATTTATATGGACTCAAGTCCACAGATAACTCTGTGTGTATCTCAAATGGAGGTTTTTCATCAATCCGGAACTTATTTCTCTACTTGCAGATGAATTTGAAGGTAGAGACTATTCCCCTTTCTTTGACATAGGACAAAGCTCCAATGCTCCACATAAAACAAGTTCTCCGTGCAACACAAAGGACTAGTTAGTTACAAGTTCCCTAACTTCACATACTCAATACATGAATACATAGATAAGAGTATATAAATTTTTTGGTGATTTCTCAACATCTGCCTTGGTTTTTGTACAGTCTCCCACTTAAAATACAGTCTGAGTCGTTAGCTCCAAATGTGCCAGGATACACCTTTGGTCTATTATTAATTCAACCTATTACAAGGCCACTAACTCACTGAATGAAAGGCTGACATTATCTTCACCCATCACTTCCATCTATTGTACCACATCCTTTCAAGAGTTCTAAATATTAGCAGAAGCTGGCATCATTTACAACTTTAACTGCATTGCTGTTATGTCCTTGAAATTAGCACTTCCATCTCCCAGATAATTGAATATAATTTAAGGTATATGACTAGGTAAGAACTTGACAGAAAAAAAAAGTTACTAAAATACATTTTGCTTTGCCTGCCCTGGGATGAAGAACATCAGTTTTCAAACCTGCTGACCTTTCAAGCTGTTAAGCATTTAGAAGCTAAGTATATTTTAAAATTATATATAATGGATGTCCCAGAATTCTGTTTTTAAACAATCGAGTAGTGTTTATTTGGTTCATGTACACATTAGCAAAACCTTTGTAGGCTTACAAACTAACCAAGATATTTTGTTTGGAACTCTGCTGTCAATAGTGCTTTGGAAATAAGTTAGGTTTTAGCTCTCAGTTCAATAGAGAATGCCACCTCCGAGCACACTTGTCAAGGCTTTGGAGGGTAGCTATTTTTTGTTACAATCTCTGACACAGAAAAGGAAAAGACTTGGATACCAAACCAGAATCACAACAAAGTTCTCAGTCATATCAAGACGGCTGTAGCACACTGGTTTTTCAACAAATCAACACACTCCTTTATTTTCCACCCAAGGTGGTATTGGTAGTATGTTTCCCAAGGTCATGTAAATTTTTTTAATCTTTTCAAAAAATGTTTAATTATGGAAAATATCAAACAGGCACAAAAAGTAGAGAGAAGAGTATAATGAATCCACTATATACCCATGACTCGACAACTATCAACACTTTGCCAGCAATGTCTATGGGAATCTTTGGAAGAGGGTTATTATAGGATACAGATACTTCTAGTAGTTTAACTAGAATCTATTGGTTCTTTTGATTCAAGCTAAATTTTTAGTTTCTACCAAAATTAGTTAGCTCTAGGATACATCTATGAAACATAATATCTGAAATATACCAAAATATAAAATATACATCATTCTTTCTGTAAAGATCTATTTCCTCTATTTTAATCATATATCAATAATATCTCCTTGATCAAACCTTTTTTTTTTCTTCCTTAAAGTTTTGTTTTGTTGGATCAAGGGATTTTTAAACAAACTACCTCATGGAAAAGACTTCTAGGAAAGACAGCAGAGTAGAAGAATCCTAAGCTCACCTGGTCGCATGGGTACACCTAGATCAGTGTAAATAACCAGGAAAATGACCCAAAGGCTGTCAGAACAGACTCCCTACAACTGGATGTAAAGTAGAGACCACATCAAAGGAGACATTGCATTGCAGGACACAGGGCCTCTTCTTCACAAGGCTACTACTTGTAAGAGCAAGAGATGTAGCTAATTTCTCCACCACATAGAAACAGACAGAGAGTTAGACAAAACAAGGAGACAGAAGAATATATCCCAAATGGAACAGGACACAACAAAGAGAGCTAAATCACAGCAAGAGAGCTAAATAAAACAAACATCAGTAATATGTCTGATAAAGAATTTAAAGTAATGGTATTAAAGATACTCACTGAACTTGAGAAACAAAGTGGAGGACATCAGTGAGACCCCGAAGAAGTAAAAAAATGACATGCTGAAGATGAACTCAATAAAATTAAAAATACAATAGAGGGAATAAATAGTATGCTACCGGAAGCAGAGGAATGTATCAGTGACTTGGAGGATAGAGTTACAGGACTAAATCAAGCTGAACAGGTGATTGACAAACATACTACATAATTAGAATAGACTGAGAGAACTCAACAACACCATCAAGTGTCATAACATTAACACAAAGAGAACCCAAAACAAATTAAATGAAGGAAATAATGAAGATTAGAGCAGAAATAAATAAAATAGAAATTAAAAAGACCATACATCAATGAAACCAGGAGCTGGTTCTCTGGAAAGATCAAAATTGATAAACTTTTAGCTAGACTCATCAAAAAATTAAAAAACCCACAAACACCCCCCTACAAAACAACAATGACAACAGAAAAGGACTTAAATGAAAGGAGAAAAAAATAACTGACACCACAGAGATATAAAGGAATATGAGATTATGGAAAATTATGCCAACAAATTAGGCAACCTAGGAGAAATGAATTCCTAGAAACCTATCATCTCCCAAAACAGAATTAGTAAGAAACAGAAAATTTGAACAGATTACCAGCAAGAAATTGAATCAATAATCATAAAAATCCCAATAAACAAAAGTCCAAGGCCTGACATCTTCACAGGTGAATTCTACCAAACATTTAAAGAAGAATTAACATCTATTCTCAAACTATTCCCAAAAAAAAGAAGAGGAAGGAGAATTTAATTCATTCCTTGAAGCCAGCATTATCCTGATACCAAAACCAGAAAAAGACACCACAGAGGAGAACTAGAGGCCAAGATCTCTGATGAACACAGATGCAAAGATTCTCAAAATATTAGCAAACTGAATCCAGCAATATATTAAAAAAAAAAAAAAAAGTAATTTACCGAAGTCAAGTGGGACTTATCCCTGGGATACAAGGATGGTTCAGTGTTTGCAAGTCAATCTATAAGTGTGATACATCAATAAGGGAAAGAGTAAGAATCATATGATCATTTCAATAGATACAGAAAAACCATTTGACAAAGTACAACATCCATTCATGATTTAAAAAAAAACACCTCAACATAATAAAGGGCATATATGAAAAACCCACAGCTAACACCATACTCAATGGTAAAAAAAAAAAAAAAAGAAATAGAACATTTCTGCTAAGGTCAGGAACAAGACAGGGATGTCCACTGTCACCGCTTCTATTCAACATAGTACCGGAAGGCCTAGCCACAGCCATCAGACAAGAGAAAGGAGTAAACGGCATCCAAATTGGTAAGAAAGAAGTAAAATTTCAATATATGCAGATGACAGGACACTACATATAGAAAACTCAGAAGAGTCCACCAAAAAACTACCAGAACTGATAAATGAATTCATTAAGATCATGGGATACAAAAATCAATGTACAGAAACCTATTGCATTGTTATATACTAATAATGAAGCAAAAGAAAGGAATTAAGTAATTCCATTTATAATTGCACCAAAAATAATATACCTAGGAATAAATTTAACCAAAGAGGTGAAAGACCTGTACTCTGAAAACTGTAAGATACTGATGAAAGATACTGAAGACAATACAAACAGTGGAAAGAGATCCCATGCTCATAGATTGAAAAAATATTGTTAAAATGTCCATACTACCCAAGCAATCTACACACCTAGTGCGATTCCCACTAGATACCAACAACGTTTCTCATAGAACTCAAAAAGACAATCCAAAAATTTGTATGGAACCACAGAAGAACTCAAATAGCCAAAGAAATCCTTAAAAGGAAAAACAAACCTAGATTTAACACCATTCCAGATTTCAAGTCCTACTATAAAGCTGTGGTAATCAAAACAGTACGGTACTGGCACAAAAAGAGGCACATTAATCAATGGAAAAGAATAGAAAGCCCAGAAATAAACCTGTATTTATAAGGTCAATTAATTTTTGACAAAGGAAGAAGGAACATACAATGAGAAAAGCTTCAACAAACGGTGTTGCAAGAACTGGACAGCAAAAGAATGAAGCTGGATTTACACCATATACAAGAATGAACTCAAAATAGATTCAGGACCTAAATGTGAGATCTGAAACTATAAAGTTATAGAAGAGAGCACAGGCAGTAATTTCTTTGATATCAGCCATCACAACTCTTTTCTAGAGAGGTCTCCAGAGGCAAGGGAAACAAAAGCAAAAATAAACATTGGGGGGTGCCTGGGTGGCTCAGTGGGTTAAGCCTCTGCCTTCGGCTCAGGTCATGATCCCAGGACCTGGGATCGAGCCACACATCGGGCTCTCTGCTCGGCAGGGAGCCTGCTTCCTCCTCTCTCTCTGCCTGCCTCTCTGCCTACTTGTGATCTCTATCTGTCAAATAAATAAATAAAATATTAAAAAAACAAACAAACACTGGGACTACATCAAAATAAAAAGCTTCTGCAGATTAAGGGGAATAATCAACAAAACTAAAGACCATCTACTGAATGGGAGAAGATATCTGCTAATGACAACTCCAATGAAGGGTAAGTATCCAAAATACATAAAGAACTGATACAATTCTACACCAAAACGTAATACAGTTAAAAATGGCAGAAGCCAAGATATGGAAGCAGTGCAAGTGTCCACTGATGAATGGGTAAAGAGGTGGAATATATATACAATGGAATATTACTCAGCCGCAAAAAATGAAATCTTACCATTTTCAGTGACACAGATGGAGCCAGAGAATATAATGCTAAAGTCAGATAAAGACAAGTGTCATATGATTTCATCCCTATGTGGAATTTAAGAAACAAAAGCAAAGGGAAAAAACAAAAGACATGAAGCAAGAAACAGATTCTTAATTATAGAGAACTGATGGTTACCAGATGGAGATAGCAACAGACAGTGCTGATGGCATAACTACGTATATATTTAATGCCACTGAACTATACACTTAAAAATGGTTAAAATAGTAAATTTCTTATATAGATCTTGCCACAATAAAAAAGGTAGTTTTTCTAATAATAAATCAAGTTTTGACTTTAAAATGTATGAAATTTAGACTCAGCAATTCTACTTTGACGAATTTAGCCTGAAGAAATAGAGTTAAATAATCAAAGAAACAAAGGGTGTTTTTGATGTGACATAATGGTGACAATGAAATTTCTAGGGATTATTACACAAATTATAGTTTATATTTTCAGCAGACTTTTGTACAGCCATTAGAATCATAATCTTAAATGGCATAGTAAAAAATCAGGGTATTTTGTTAGGGGAAAATTTAGGTGAAAAAGAAAGAACACATATATTGTATTGCCCCTAAAATTAGCCCTTCTATTCTTCAAATAAGAAATTTAAAAGTAATTTTAAAATTTTTCAACACACACATTAAAAACTGAGTAGTTCATCAAGGTGTGATCTGGGGTTATCTTTGGAATGGGATATCTTACCTTTTCCCCCCTCTAAATTTTCTACTGTGATCATCTAGTACCTCAGGTAAGAAGTGACAATATATTTTAACAACTTCTCCATTAAACTTAATTTCCCATTTTCAAGCATTTTCAAGCCTAAGACCACAATTAATGTATAGACCAACAGGTACTCCTCTCAGAGAACAAGACTCCAGCTCCAAGCTCAGCCACCACTTCCCCTACCCCAGTTCCTCCATGTTGGAAGTTTTTATTACTGTCCTTGTTTATCTCTTTCACCAAACTGTGAGCTCCTCTGAAAGCAGGGAATAAATTGCAGGAATCTTCCTGTTCCTTCTAGGTATCCCAGCATTGGACTTGGTTCATGGGGTAGGCAATTAATAAGTGAGTGTCAAATAAATATAGTACATGTGCCTTCCCTAAAAAGGCTCAGGCTAGCAGGAGGAAATTTTAGTGTACGTTTTCTCCTAAGACATTTTTTCCCCTGGCCTTCCACATACCAATCTGTTTACCAAGTTGTAAAGAGTACGAAAGGGAAGGAAGGTGAACACCTAGATAGCAAATCAGCAAAACTTTAGTTTAGGAACCTGAAAAGGGGTGAAGAGAGGAGGGAGCAGAGCGGAAAATGTGTATATAGATTGTGTTTTGGGAATAGCACCCACCTGTCAGTATCTGATGCTTGCTCAAATATTCTTGCTCTTACCATTTAGATTATCAGTGTTCATTAGGAGAGTTTAATTGGTACATCAGTGCGTAAAGACACACAGTTATTTTGCTTCTGCATGGTGGTAAAAATCCAAGCAATTTACGACACCATTAAATAAAGTAGTAACATTGACTGACCTCAGTGCACCAAGCACTGCTCTCAGCGCTCTAAAGTAGGATCACTTTTAATTCCTACAATGACTCTGAGTACTATTATCTTCATCTTACAGTTGAAAAAAAGACACCAAGAGTGGAGGTCACTTTTCCAGATCATGAAGAGCTCATCAACAAGAGAGCCAGATTTTAAACCCAGCGAATCTGTCCCTAGAGCCCAAGTTTTTAAATTACTAAGCTTCTCTGTGAGAGATGATCCACCATTGTCAATGGGAGATTCAGGAGGGCCACACAGGCAATACCGCCAATTTTTACAGACCTAGCTGCCTTCTACTGGTCTCTTCCAACTTTAGTCAGACTCTTAAGTATGTCCTGGACCTAATAGTTTGAAGTTATGTTTAAAATGTACTTCCAGGACATGAAAACTCTGTAGCTGATTTATGATGCTTCTTGTTGGGTTCACTTGCCTTGACTGTAACTCTTGGCACCATCTGGAACCTCTAGAGATTTTTCTGTTCAAATATATCCTACTAGGAGTACACAAGGCTTAAATTTCCAGTTTGTTGGCATCATTTCAGGTCAATGTGAACATGCAAAGAGTAGAGGGAAGGAAGCAGGCCAGTATGTTTGGTTGAGCCAAGAAAACTTTCCGGTCAAGTAGGTTCAATGGATTTATCCAAATTCATCTGTCCCCTCTCAAACCTTTGCTCTGATAGGGTTGGTTTATAAAGATGGATTCCCAGAAGATGTACAGATACACCGCATAGAAGCAGAGTATAAACAAATACAAAGTAATGAATATTTCAACACATGCTCAACTGCATTAATAATCAAGAAATGGGGAGGCAAACAATAGGATGTTTTATAATTATGACTGCTGACATTTAATAAGATTGATGCACATACTCTCATATATTGCTATTGAGACTTATATTGTCATAAACTCTTTGGAGAATAATTTTGCAATGCCAGTCAAAATTTAAAATGTTAAGTCAGGGGCACCTGGGTGGCTCAGTGAGTTAAAGCCTCTGCCTTCAGCTGAGGTCATGATCCCAGGGTCCTGGGATCAGACCCCACATTGGGCTCTCTACTCAGCAGGGGGCCTGTTTCCCCCTCTCTGGCTCTCTCTCTGCCTAATTGTGATCTCTGTCTGTCAAATAAATAAATAAAATCTTAAAAAAAAATAAAAATAAAATGTTAGGTCACTTTGACCTGGCAATTTTATCTCCAGAAATTTATTCTGGAACACTGAAAAGAAATTTAAAAAAATATAAAAATTTAAAAAAAAAACATAAGTTTTGAATACTTGAAAAAAAAAAAAAAAGAAATTTATTCCTAAAACAAACAAAAAGCTCAAGTAAGTGATAGATGTTCTTTCAGGCATACACACACAAAGATTTGTAATTACATGAAATTTATAATAGTTAAAAATTGTAAACCATTTAACTGGCCTTCCATAGAAACATATAAATAAGCCATTATTTATTCAAATATAATGTTGCCTTCAGAATATAAGGCAATTGACATATAGACAGAATGATGCACAGGACATGTACTGTCATGAAATAAGTTTTTTTTTTTTTCATGTTCAACTATTTTATTTTAATCCAGTGGCTCTTTTTTAAAAATTTTATTAACATATGATGTATTATTTTCCCCAGGGGTACAGGTCTGTGAATCATCAGGCTTACACACTTCACAGCACTCACCATAGCACACACCCTCCCCAATGTCCAAACCCAACCACCCTCTCCATACCCCCCACCCCCTAGCAACCCTCAATTTGTATCTTTTTTTTTTTTTTAAGATTCTATTTATTTATTTGACAGAGAGAGAGAGAGAGAGAGAGATCACAAGTAGGCAGAGAGGCAGGCAGAGAGAGAGGAGGAAGCAGGCTCCCCACTGAGAAGAGAGCCCGAAGTGGGGCTCGATCCCAGGACCCTGAGATTATGACCTGAGCCGAAGGCAGAGGCTTAACCCACTGAGCCACCCAGGTGCCCCTCAGTTTGTATCTTTTACAACATTGTTCATGTAACATATCTATATAAATATCATGTAAAGAGTTGAAACAAAATTCTAAGTTTTGTAGATTAAAAATAACAATATTAGCAATTTTATAAAATTGCCGTGGTTAGGTTAAGATTTTTGAATAGTTGTTTTTTTTGCATTCCAGAAATGGTATTTTATGGGTTTTCATTTTTATTTTACTAAATTATTTATTAGATTTATTAAATTATTTTATTAAGAGGATTTTAATGGGCCTTGCTTTATGCACTCAACGATAACTGTTTCTTGAAATCCTGCTACTTGCTAAGCACAATTCTAGACTCTGAAGGTTCAGCAGTGGGAGATAAAAGGGGCAGGAAGAATTTCCTCCCTTCATAGAGACTACTTTAAAAGGGCAAAACAAACGTGCTTTTAGGAGCCTGGGCATAATCCGGAAGTAGAAAATTGACAGAAGTGAGAACCCTGTGTATAATAATGTAAGAAGGTGTACGTGGGCAAGAGTATTTGTGGATCATGTTGCTTGTTTCCTTTTTAATAAGTAGGGCAGAGTTTGCTACACCACTTCCTTCCCCCCCAGCCCTCTGCCAAAACACAGACTACAATTCTTGGGCTCCCTCACCGTTAGAGTTAGATCAGGGACGTGTGGCCAGTAGGGGCCAATGAAACGTGACGGAATGCAAAAGCAGTCCCTCTAGGCAAAGGCAGGTTAAGAGCCTGAGTGTCTTTCTGCTGTCTCTGTCCTCCCTGTCACGGAGAGTTTGGCAGGCATGTGTTCTGAGGATATAGCTATAAGGTGAAGAAAGTCTGCCAAACATTGATCTGGGAAACAACTACTAGGGGGAGGAGGAAGGGTTCTGCCAATTATCGCGATGTAGTAAAATTTAAACTTTACTATTCTTAAGATTATTTGACCCTGGAACACTGAGACTGGGAGGGGGAGAAGAGAAATCAAGAACTCAACACTGGGAGATGACCCTGTTACAAAATTCACATCTTCTCAGACTCTGGAAGAAACCACATTTAGAATAGGTTTATTTTGTTTTGTTCTGTTTTTAGAGAGAGGATGCGTATGAAGGGGGTGAGGGAGAGAGTATCTTAAAGAGACTCCGCACTGAGCTGGGAGCCCGGCACGAGGCTCTTTCTCATGACCCTGAGATCACGACCTGAGCAACACCAAGAGTCCAGCACTTAACTGTGCCACCCAGATATCCCTAGAATAGAGTTTCAAGGGTCTTTTCTTCCTATAATGTAATCTCTGAACTGTCCCAAAACTTTCCAAAGCTCTCTCACATAGGACACCCTTGTGACACTCGTAGAATGGGGAATTAGAGGCTAGAATTGGGCAGAGAAGCGTGGTCTTCCCTGCCCTACTCCTAACATCACAATGGCAATAACCACCTTGGGCAAAGGAAAATGTAGGTCCTCAGTCCCAGATAGTGCCTGGGAGGCCTGCCAATGGAGGGCCAGGACCAACTGCAGTATAAATTTTCAGAGCTGGAGCAAGTAGAAAAATAGGGCTCAGTGAGGACAGGAAAGGAGCCTTTAGAGAAGCTCCACGAGGAGACCAACTCTCACCATTAAGTGGATAGCCAGGTAGTTAGAGAGTATAGGTTGTCAGGAAAGATCCATACCAGTTTGAGAAACGAGATTATGCAGCAGGATGGATTTAGTGTTTTTGCTTTTTCTATTTCCATAATTTTTAACAACAAGAATGAAGAAATTCATCAAGTTTTATCAACTATAAATAGGAGAATAGTGAGGCATGTACGATACAAATTACTAAGTAGTTAAGTATATTAGCCGTTAACTTGGAATGAACCTGCAATTAAGATTTGCCACCATAAATCTGTCAATCAATCACACTATATCCTTTGCATATAGTATGAATGCACTGCAGAGTTTAATTTGGAAAACTAGGAGTAATTTCAGAGATGATTGCAGGTTGCTCCAATTTTATAAGCTGTCACTTGCCATTGTTGAAGGGGCAGGTTTCTGATTCAACATTTTGAGAGCTCTGGGGTAAAATGTACTTTTAAAGTGCTTATTAAAATATTGAAGTTGGGATAGTACTGGACCAAGACAATTTATATTCTTTAGGATGTTTTACTTAAAACATTTTCAAAGACTCCTTAATGTACTTATATTGGGTTATCCAGCATCTATCCTTTGTTTTGTAGCTTAGCCTAGTGTCTGGTAGAGACTGTTGCCTAGCGACTGAGCGCTGGAATGAACACCAGACTGAGACAAGAGAGACCTGTGTTTGGACTCCGAATCCAGACCCACCACTCAAGTCATTTCACCTTTACTTACAATTCCGTACCTGTGAGATGGCAGGTGAGCAGATGGTTACTGAATGGTTTTTGAAGATTTCTTTTGGCTCGGTTTTACAGTTCTGTGAGCCAGGGAAACATTACGTAGTACAGAGATAAGCTGGCTAAGACTCACAGGACAAAAAGACTACACGGTTACTTTTTTTTTTTTTTTTAAACGATTACCCTTTTTATCAGTCAAGATTTTCAGTTGTTAACAACACAATTCACACTGGCTGACTTATGCGCAACAGAATTTATCGAAGGATGTTAGGTACCTCAGTGTACTTGAGAGCCTGAAGAACAGGTATAGATGTCATTTGACAAGGAACCACACACCACACAGCCAGAAGGAATACTGCAGTGTGTATATATATATATATATATATATATATATATATATATATATACCCCCCACATATCTATATTTCTATAGATCTCTAGATCTCTATAGATCTATATATCTATCTCTATCTTTCTATCTATTGTAGGAAAATTACAGTAAAACCCCACTCCCTCCTAATGCTACCTCCCACTACATGCTAACCATGCTTGGTGCTGGACACCACAATCCCCAGAACAGATGCCTCCACACTTGCCAAATGATAGATTTCTCTGGGCTCAGGTACCTCCTCATGTGCCTCTTCTGCATCCAAGCCTCCTGCCGGTCCCTCTAATTACAGGAACCTAGGGTGCAGATTTATTTTTTTATTTAAATTCAATTAATGAACTTATGATACATCATTAGTTTCAGATGTAGTGTTCAATCATTTATCAGTAGCGTATAATACTCAGTACCCTCCTTAATGCTTGTCACCTGATTACCCCTCCGCCCACCCACCCCCTCTCCAGCAACCCTCTATTTGTTTCTTATGGTATAGGGCATACGATGAGAGATCCTGGGGAAGTTTTACTTTTAATGTTTCCTTGGAAAGACGGGTAACATGTTTCTCCTAATTAATCTAAGGAAGTTAGTACTCTCCATTGACACTCAGAATTCTAAAATATCAAGGAAGTTGCCCAAAGTTACATGGATAGAAGTGGAAGAAGAACTGAAACTTGAGCCCAAAGTTGTATCCAAGTACAGCACTCTTTCAACCTGTCTAGATTGTGGCACAGTTTGGATAACTAGCCTCAGCACGCACGCGTGCTCACACACACACACACACACACACACACACACCCTAGCTGTTCATTTGCATACAGCTTATTTTTCTTTCTCTTGACCTCTGTTTTGGTTCCCAGCTTGAATCCTGAGGCAGAAAACATAGGTTTTGGGGATGTGCACACATTGTCATATTAGCTGATGCTAAAATTGGCAATATCCTTGCTCTAATGGAACTTAATTAGAACATAATTATATAACAAAAATCACAATGAATCCACACCCATTTATGGTCTGGACTACACAGTCAGCCTAGCTTCTGAAATAGTGAATGCATCACATCTTGGGCAGCCTAGAATCAAAGCCTATTTTTCCTGGAAGTGAAGCTATTAAGTAGCTATAATTTAAATATTGCTCCTTATTAAAAAATTATGGTATATTCTTAGCACATTTAATGAAAGATTTATATTTTAGGTACCAGCAATGCGCAGTTGCTAATTCATTCATTTTAATATTTAGTAATGAATAACTCACATTTTTGCAATCCAAGTTACAGTAAAGAAAATAAGAATGAAAACAATGCAATTGACTAGGGTTAAGGATGTTTTTAACCTTTTCAGAAAGGAGAGTACTAATGTTAAGTGAGTCTTTTAAACATTCTTGAAGATGGAATCTTTCAAGAAAAAACAAGTGAGACTCATGTAAAGGTACTTCTAGGCTGCTACTCAGGGCAAGTCAATGGAACAAAGATAGATGGCCTTGGAGTCATGGGTTGGGCAGCGCTCTCTCAAATACCTTTTCTAGTATTTTCAGACAGTTCAACCCAGTTTATGCCGTGAAGTAAGGAGTTGGTCTGTGTGGGGGTGGTCAGCAAACCCCAGATGGCTAAATTACAGCTAATCACACCCTGTGAAATAGCTTCCCTCCCTGAAGAGGAAGACGACAACTTAGGTCATCGTGATCTGGAATTTGCTTTGTGGATTTCAGGCACAATCCAGAGATTGTTTCAAGGTTTTAAGTGAAGAAGACTTTAATAGAGGAGAAAGGCCTTTAGCCATATAACCATTAAGCTAAAACTGGAAAGATCTCCTTAAATATAGGTATTTGTCTTCAACTTTTATATATAGTAGCAGATGAATATGGGCACCAAATTCCACTTTTCTTTCCTCATCATTTGCTTGTCACAGGGCTTGGCATTCAGTGGATACATACGCATATCCAAATCCTGGGGTAGAAGCACTGGGGGACCATTTCTTTAGTTACAGAATGCCAAGTTTTCTTTCAGACTATGGAAGGAATTCTCAAACTTGTGTACACCTGAAGCCTCGTGGAAACAGACTACTGGGCCCTACCCAGAACTTCCAATTAGGCAGCTCTGGGGTGTGACCTGAGGATTTGCATGTCTAACAAGTTCCCAGTTGATGTTGGTAGCCTGGCCTGGGTAGCACATTTAAGAGCCATGAGATTTTAGTGTTGCTTTAGAGTTAAGTAAATGTTCCTTTGCAATTATATCACGAGTTTTCCTAGGAAGTGAGCACGTCTTCATATGCAGAACACTTAATGATAACAGTGACAACTTATTGAGTTACATACAGCACAGATTCTGAATTATGGATGGTCAATCAGTTTATAGCTTCATTTAGACCAATGCCTTACTCTGTATGGCCCAGAACCTGCAAAGGTTCTTACTGACCAAGGGGAAGTCACCAACTCTGTATGGCCCAGAACCTGCAAAGGTTCTTATTGACCAAGGAGAAGTCACCAAGAAGAAAATAATGCAGAAGGAACTCTGGAGTTAGAAAAGCTGTTTGCAAGTTCCAGTTCTACTTATGAACTTCATCTATTCTGGGCAAATGACCTGTACCACATCCTCTGTGAAACTTTTGTTTCCTTATTACCAAACTAGGGTATGCCATCTGTCCTGAAGATCACATCCCAAGACTGTTAGAAAATTCTGAAGACATAGGACAGCCTTTGGTTCTTCTTTTCCACAGCTCCATCCAGTGTTCCTTGTGCTCTTAGAACAATTGCCCTCGACATTCAGAACTGTAAGTGTCCCCAGATGACACTGAGCACTTTTGGAATCTTTGTTCTAAGGATTCTCCTTCCTCAAGTTCATAGGTGTTTTCTGTTGCCTAGTGTCCCAATATCCAAATGAGAGGAGCACCAGAACTGTGCATAGCCCACATAACAAACAGGGAAAAGATAGACGGCAAAGTCTTTAATGATTAGACCATAGTAACAAGAAAAACATTAGAAAAGCACCGAGGCAAAATGGGAAGAAGAATCCCTTGGATATCTGGAACAGGAGAAGAGAAAACAAATAGCATCAGAGCAGCTGTTATTCATCATAAGATTCTGGAAGAAAACTGAGAGAATAAAGAACAAAACCAACTGGTAGAATTCCTTGAAGTGGGTTCTCAGATCATCTTATCCAAACCCTGTATCCTCCTTTGAGAACCCTTCTAACACTGTCCCTAACTCATAAATGAAGAAAATCAGATTATAAAAGGTTTATATCAAGATGACACAGCAAGTAGCAGAATCAAGACCCCTATCGGGAGACTCTACATCCTATGTTTTCCCATGATGCCACACTGCCACAATGTTGTAGGAGGACAGGCCTTTCCTCTGGGACCACTGCCGTGCATCTTATTTTATGACATAAACCAAAACAGGGGGTAGGTGAAGCACACGTGTTCCTGCACATAAAAGGGACCCAGAACTTTCTCACCAAGACACAGTGTGGATACTGGGTGGCAACTAAGTGTTCATGGAATCAACAAACCTGATTCCATAAAACTCTTGTGTTCTAATTGGGTTTCATCCAGATCATGGCTGCTCTTTCTCTTTGGCTGAATTTCTCATCCTGGGTCTACTGGCTTTTTATTCTCTGCTGGTGTACTGAAGAGGTAGGCTGGGTGAGGGGTGAGGATTGTTGCCCTCATACTCCTACCTTCCCTTCTTTTAAATTGTCTCCTCCAAGGGATGCTTGGGTACTAGTGCTGTCATTTGACCCAAGCCATTTAACCTCTCTGAAATCTAGTTGCCTTAGCTCTAAAAGGACAGTGGAATAGAGGACTTCCAAGGACCCTTTAGACTTGATTTCTGAAGACTGAGGAGCCTAACTGGAACAATCTGTGGAACATTTTATGTCCCATCACTTAAATTTGGGGTTCCATTAAACCTAAGCACTCATGTGAGAATCATTTGGTCTCATTTCCTGATTAAGGACCACTACCCCTCTTTTTGACTGAATTCTAACAAAAGCTAAATTTTATCAAGTATTCACTATGTGCCAGTTACATATTTTCCACTAAATTTATATGTTGCTCACCACTGTTCTATAGGATTTGTGCTTATCATGCCTGTTTTATTGGTAAGGAAGCAAGAATGAAAATCTGTTAAATAACTTGCTGAGGGCCAGAGGTAGTAAGTAATGAGGGCAGGATTTGAAGCCAGGAAGTGTGGTTACAGAGCCTGTGCTCTGTCCTTTTTCGCTGTCCTTTTTGCCTCAGAATGGTTCAACCTCATTATTAGATGCCTGTTCAGAGTTTCAAAGTTAAGAACAGTAGCTAACTCTAGCCTTCTTATTTTAAAAACAGCACACTGAATGATCCCAAATTCACTTATGTTATAGTGTCCGTCATACAGCATCTTAGAGTGATATGCAATTCAATTTAGATCCTGAACACTGGTAGAGAACTTCTTTTCGTAAAGGTATATGCGGGAGAGAAACTAGGGCCTATGGGGCATCAGGTTGTAGTGAATAAAATTCCCTTTCACATCCAGAGCCATTCTTTGTCCCACGAAAGGAAGAAATGTGCATTTGCGCCATCATCAGTCGCTTTGACAGCCTTCCTAGAAATACTGCAGATTGAGTTCAGTTGGTCATTTCCTCCTTAACCTCCCTTCCCAGCTGCAGTAGTGTTCCTTCAGCGTCTAGGGTCACTAGACGCTACCCGTCAGTGATCTTCCTGTTGCTTCACCAATTACAGGGCTTCAGAATGAGAAAAATAAAACCCTACTGAAGAAAGATAGTCAGGAAATAGCTGGCCAAACTGGGACTGTTTCCTCTGCTCCTGGTAATAGAACTCAGGGACTGTCTGCTTTTTCCAGAGAGAAGTAAAGAATGCTGGGTTCATGTTTGAGAAGGTCTGAAAAAGGATTAGTTGTGTATTCCACATACATTCTTGGCTATGAATGCTTTTTAAGACGCCATTGACAGTCTGAAGGGAGTCCTAGATTAGCTCAGGTTTTCCGTCTTCTCCCAAGTAATTACTTCCCACGTAGTAGAAAAAAGTTTCAAGATCAAATGCTTCAAGTATTTGTGAAGAGAATCTAATGAGCACAGATAGACTAAAGAGTACATTGAGCTACTAAGAATATTTTAACCCCGGAGAAGCTGGACCCACGAGAAAACCCATCACATAACCTGCTATGTTGTCCCCCAGGATTGTGATTTGTCAAAGGTTAGAGGTCTCTGAGAGCAGGAGCTCATTTTGTAAACAATTTTGTCATCTTTCTGTTTCCACTCCCAGTGTTAGGGCTGGATTAGAACACCACAAGATACCCCTCTACCTAAAACATAAGATCAACAGTAGCAGAAAGATATTCATGGAACCATGTCTGAACAGAGATAAAACAGGGGTGCTCTTCCTATTTTTCATCCTGTTTTCAAGTCATCAGACCCATGTTTCTTCTGTTATTACATATTCTTCTGCTCAGATTGGGAAGGACAGGAAAGAAATCAGTAGCACATTGATTTGGCCAAAAGAGCACCTTCCCCCCCCCCCCACACACACACTGTTCTGACTCTTGGTAATACTTATCAAATTACCAATTATACAATTAAGACTGAAAAGCATACAATTTTTCCCCTTGGGGAGAGCCGATGTTCCAAAAACAGAACAATTCTTCATAGGTAAGTGGGATAAAGACAATGAAAGTATTTCAAGTAGGGAAGAGGAAATTACTCTATGTTGACATCAAATAATGTTCAATAATTGTAACCAGACAGCAGTAAGCAAAAGAGCAGTTCAGATAAAAGAGGAGTTGGAGGTGAGTGCATGAGTAGTAACAACCTCTTGAGGTCTTCCTAGGTGATTTAGATCTCTAGGCCCTCCCTGGAGACACTGATTAAGAAGGTCGGGGCATCTCTGATTTAAAAATAGAAAAAACCCAACCTCCTGAGGAGTGTGATTCACCCTTCTATTGGTCAACTACCGCTTTAAGTCCCTGGAGTAGGACAATTCTTAGTCTGAAAGGTAATTAAGGTAGTAACTCGTTCTCAGCCTCTCACACAGCCTGAGAAGTAGCCCACAGACCAGCACCAGCTGTTGAGACCTGGACTGAAAGGGCATTCAAATCATTACATACACTTTCTCTTTGTTTTCATACGACACTCTCTGGCTACATTTACTTGGAAGTGTCCTGTCATTTCAAAAAAGTAGAATGGGTCATGGTCTCCAAATGGTTTCTCTTTATATTACCTATATGTATATTACCAAGTGAATAGCCCTACCTTTCCACTTGTCACTCAAGTCCTTTTGGATTAAATTCCTAATCCTCTGCTAAGTCCCACTAAGTCCCATTGCTTGTAACTCGATAGGGCTCACCTGTAGCTTTAGTCCCAAAAGCTGTGTCTTTGTTCAAGTTCTCATGGTTTGCTGTCTGGATTAACACAGTCATCTCCTCAATGGATCTTCCTACCTGTTGGTTTACTTCCCTCTAGTAAATTCTCCACAAATTTCATCATCCCATTTTCCATGATTAGAATGCTCTTATAACTCCTCATTGTCTCCAGAATCAAATCCAATCTTAGCCCACAAAAGTTAATTTGGTCTCAAGTGTTTAATTTAAAACCCAAGTATCAAGAAGAAAGGTGAGCTAGATTAGATTTTGGTACACTGGACTACCCTAGCTACCAATGTTTATTGCTCTATCAGTATTGATACATCTTCCAAAGCTGAATTTTTATGCTGTTGCCAATTTTTTTTGGTTTGTTTGTTAAAAATGAACACAATGCTATACCCCCTTGTCAAGCCTATGGATTGGGCTCAGTCTGATGTTGGTGATTTTATACTGTTTTAGACCCTGACTTCATCTGAATATAGCTGGTGTCCAGAATTTTCACAGCCCTTTAAACTACATTAAACTGTTGAACCTTGAAAAACATGGGGGCTGAAGGCACTAATCTCTACACTGTCAGAAACCTGGGTCTGTCTTTAGACTCCCCCCAAACTTAATAGCCTAAATGTTGACTGCAAGCCTTTGTGATAAAAATTAACATACATTTTGTATTCTGTACAATATACTATACTCTTATAAAAAAATAAGCTAAAGAAAATGTTAAGAAAATCATAAGGAACAGAAAATACATTCACAGTATTATACTGATAAGGAAAAAAAAAATCACATATAAGTGAACAAGCATAGTTCAAACCCATGTTGTTCAAGGGTGAACTACTAATAAATATTGCTAAGACCCAGATCTAAACTTGTTGGCCAAAGACAGAAAGGTTAGTGAAACTTCATCATCCTATTTTCTTGTTCAGAAGCTGTTTTCTCCCCATTACATGATAAAATTCACCTTGATTATAAAACCATTACTTTTGGTAGAGTCCTTTTAATCTCTTTCTTATTCAACAGTTCCCTGTAGTACAGAAGTAATAAACAGTTTCTTCCAAGAGAAATTCAGATCTCTTCCAATAAGAGATGAACCAGAAGTGTCCATTAGGAACTTAAGACAGTAGGGTCAACAGACTACTTGGGAAGCAAGCTGGAAGAAGCATCTGGAGACCATGCTCGTGTAGGTGAGTGTGAATTCCCCTATTTAATTCCCATTAGTAAAGCTTGCAGAGCAAGTCAGAATTTACCTTTCCATGCCAAGCCTCTCAAACAAGCTCTAAACTTAATGTCTTCGCAGTGAACACAGGTATATTGATTCTGTCCATTTTCCAGGATTACCGCCCTTCTACCATCCAAACATGGTTTTATAGATCATGGACCTAAAAACTTCTGGAATTGTTATGTTCTTAACCTTTTGATCATGGGTCCCATTGAAAAATCTGAAGAAATCTAGGATTTTCTCTAATATATACATGCAAACAAAATTTTGTATAATTTGTCCATCAATTTCAGTGTATCTGTAACTTTGACCCGCTAAACTGTCCTATGTAAAGACTCCTCTTACAGAATACCTTTACCCAGTGACACTCTAGGAGAAAAACCTCAGTGAACAAAAATCTAAGTTTTATTAATCTTCTTTACTTAGACTAGCACCTAAATCAGTGAGTCACCATTGACTTTCATAAGTACCATGACTTTGTATAACCTATTTATGATGTTTCCAGAAACAAAGATCCTGGTCTGTAGATTTTTTTTTTTTTTTTTGTACAAAGTTTCTGGCTTAAGAGTTGTACTGCTATTTAGATGCCTTCTAGCACATGTTTCTAGATAGGAAACATGGTGTCTTTCATCAGATGGCTCCAGAGTTGAATGCCCATCATTCTTCCAATGAAGATGTGGGGTAGGGGGGTGGGGGAGAGGCTGATAGACTTGGAAGAACATTTTCAAACTTTTGGTCCTTTGAGCTGGGGGGTTTGTAGCAGAGTCTGAATCTCAGCAGTAGAAGTTCAGAAAATTGCTTCCATCCATTTACCCAAAGATGCCAGACCCTAAGAAATTAGACATTCCAAACACAGACTAGTATATCACAGGATGCTAGAAATCTATCAGTCAAGCAGGTGAGAATGCTGTGTCCTCTTCCTACAAGATAGCCAACTTAAGAAACCAAATGAAAACCAGGAAGTTGCATGAGAAACACAATAAAGGAGAGA
The DNA here is from genome assembly GCA_004024625.1 of Mellivora capensis. Classification (NCBI taxonomy): domain Eukaryota; kingdom Metazoa; phylum Chordata; class Mammalia; order Carnivora; family Mustelidae; genus Mellivora; species Mellivora capensis. The sequence continues at coordinate 35,366 of PISX010008102.1, read as the reverse complement.
TAATGGGTGGGCCAGAATGCTCCCATCTGTCTATGCTCTCTCCCCCACCAATGGAATATGGTTGCGAGGAAGAAGCAAGCCAGGGAAACTTTTTACATATGACAATTTTTAGGTTTTTTTAATGTTTTCCCTATAAAAGTACAAACACATAAAAGAACACTATTGATGACATACCTATCATCTCTTCACTCTAATGCACCATTACTATTACTATTACTATTTATTACACCATTACAATTTGATATGTATCTTTAATTTTTTCTTATATATACTCATATCCTAGATAGATATCAGCTCTAAACTCCCAGTAAATCAAGAATCTACTGGCCTACCCAGATTAAAACATGTTAATAGGATTGTCAATACAGTTGATAGAGGGGGTGGAGTAGAGCTGCTTTTAAACTCCATATTCTTGCTATAAAGTCAAACTAGATTCTGGTCAAGCCTCTGGTTCTAAATCAGTTTGCATGAAATATAGATGTAAACATGTTTTATACTAGGGAAGGAATCAGCAAATTACAGCACATAAAAATTCTCTAGGACAGATGTCTCAGTCTCAACAAACAAATGGCAAATTAGAAAAGAAAAAAAGGAGAAACATAAATGAGAAGCAACTTAAGGGGTATATCAACCAAGTGCTATGTACAGATCTTGTTTCAAATACATTAGGTTTTATGTAAGGCTCATTATCCACAAAGCAAAAAAATAGAGCAGAAGCACATAAGGTAAAGGGGAAACAGAGCATACCACGAAGGGGGGGATAAACAGTGACCAATTTACAGAGGTAGGCAGAAACAGGGGGGAAGAAAACAACAATGGAAATCCAAGACAAGCAGTAAGCAATTAAGATGGCATTAGTAATCTTCACATATCAATAACTAATGTAAATGGATAGAACTTACCAAAAGGCATAAAATGACTGAATGGCAAGACAAAAAACTATATGCTGAAAGAAGGTCCTAAAATGAAGGCATCAGTTCATCAAGAATTGATAACAGTCATAAATGTATACACATCCAATACTGGAGCACGTAAGCATATATTGGGCAAACACTAACAGATCTGAAGGAAACCATGAACAACAGTAGGCGACATCAATACCTTATTTTTAGCAACAAATATATCATCTAGAAAAAAAACAGCTGAACCATGGACTTCAACCATACATTAGACCAAATGGATCGATAAGACATTTCCAGAGTAGCCTATTTGAAGCTGAATACATGTTCATATCAAGTACACATGAAACATTCTCAAATATACTTTAAAACATTCTCCTGAACAATGTGAAGTCAAACGTAGTATATAGTATGGGATTCCACTTATAAAATTCAAAGTCAAGATAGTGGTTACCTTTGGGTGGGATGGTCACTGGAGTGGGGTGGTGTTTTTCAGGTGCTGGTCATCTTCTGCTTTTTCACTGGTGTCCTAGTTACATAGAGACATTCATGAGGATTCATCAAGCCATAAACTTAAGATTTGAACATCTGTTATACAAAAAAGTAGTATTTATGAGACCATATGAACATTGATATTAAGGGATATTAAGGAATTGCTGGAGGTTTTCTTTGTTGATAATATTGGGGTGGTGTCAAGAAGTCTTGTATCTTAAAAACACATATGGAAATAATATTTATGTATGAAATGTGAGATTGAGATTTACTTTAAAAAGTGACGGTGGAAGGTGGGGAGAGTTTAGATTGGCTGTACGTTCATTGTTGAAGCCAGGTTATCAATCTATTCTCTCATATGTATTTGAAAATTTTCTTACAAAAGTAATTGTAGAATCCCTTTGATCACCTCTCATTGTCCAATTCTCTCTCTCTGCACAGTCTTGGGGCTTTCATTGCTCACCATATTCCCACTTTATGGACTAGACAACTTTGCTGCCTTTCTGCAATGCAGTTCACTTTATGCTCTTAATCTGAGCACCAACTCATCCTGCAGGCCCCCTTGAGGGCTCAGCCTCCAACAGTTTATAAAAATCAACAGGAATGGACCTTTTCCAGAAAGGAAAGTCCTATTCTAACTGCTAAGAAAAAAATTTCTTTTCCATATTATTCATCCACTCATTTATTCCTTTGTTCATTCTCCTTTCTCCCCCTCCTTCCCCAAATATACATCTATAGGTAGGATTTGTAAGATACTCTTGTCTTCCAACTAGAAAGTTTTTTGAGAAGTACTGTTAATAGCATCAGAAACATAGTTAAGTTTCCCCCAGTGTGGACTTCTATGACCACTCATCTAAACCATTTCAGGAAGATTCTTCACAAATTTTTACATCAGAAAATGATCGGTTGCTGTTCCCTGTTCTGAGTGTGCATCTTTTTGCAGTCTTCAATCCCCTTACACACTGGCTGTATTTTTTGGAAATTTCCTGAGAAATTATGGATTTTTCAGGAGAAAGGGAAAGAAAGCACTTAAGAAGGGTCCATGGAGTAACTGGGAATCTCTAGTAAGAGCTGGTCACATAGGAGCAACAACAAGCAGGTCCAAGACCAAATGGAATGGAGGTAAAACAAATGAGATTTTACTGGTTTTCTAGGAATGGCGGTGGTACGATAATTTACTTTGAATTGGTCTCGAAGCATACATTCTCAGCTTAGGAAAAAAAAAGCACAGAAGTTGAGTTTGATTTAGGAATTAATAAACAGATGTGATTTGGGGAAAATTAAAACATTTTATCAACCTTTATGAAATTCTGGACTCTGGTTGTATGAACATAAACTACAAGTCACTTTATCACCTCAGTTTAGGATTTTCTGTCCCAGTGTCACCTGACAGCTGCGCTCACTCAGCGGGGAGCATTCAGTTCTATTCCTGTCCATGGGAGGTGCATAGCCCACCTCCGCCATGCATACTGCTGCTTCCCCACCTTACAGATCACCTTCATTTATGGAGACTCTAGGTCTTTCGAGCGAACATCAACACAGCCATCTGTTCACACTGCCCTGAGCCCTTTCTCCTGCTAGGACTGCATCCTTCACTCCTCCCATCACCACCCCCCAGAACTACAAACAAACCTTTCTAATGTTCAAACAAAGTATAAGTTTAGGGGACTACAAAATTCTTTGGAGAAATTCATCCCCCTTTACAGAATCTGGATACAAATCATTGCGAAGCAGGAAAATCCTCCAAGGAGTTCAGGATAAGAATGGATCAACAAGGACAATCCTCCGATTCTTATGTGTTCTTACACATTAGTACTATTCATAGTCAACCTTTCATGCAAAGGAGCTGGTATCTGGGAATAATCCCCGTTTCAGACCAATATAAAGCAGCACAGATTTGAAAGACCTCTGACGCCACATTCTTGTCATGAGGAATCAAGCAGACTCCCATTTGAAGGTGAAGAAGTTCTCCTCTGATGGTCATCAATGGTGCTTTGGGACAATCTGAGTTTCCACATGCAGACAAGGAGGTAACAGGCTTAGAGTGACACTTTTAAGGGACCTGGGACAAGAGTAAGGGCTCAGGGCATGGCCACAAAATGGGTGTGATCAGCCCACACAGTTCTGTGTAGTTCCTGAGGAGATAGGTGGACATGCTGGTTTCGAGAGACAGACAGGATAGGCAGGCAGGGTAGGGGCAGTGTTCAGAACACGGGCTCTGGCCAGATTGCCAGAATCTGCCCACCAACAACAGTGCCAGTGGAGTCAGCTTCTGCAAGGATTCAGTGAATTAGTATGTATGAGCTCTTAGAACGAAGTCCCCTGTTCCAAGCATAAAGGTAAGCTATTTTGAATTGAAGGTATACATACCCAGGAAGAATAATGATCCTGGTGTACTGCTTACAGACTCTATCATATGTGGAATTTAAGAAACAATACAGAGCATCACAGGGGAAGGAAGGGAAAAATAAAGACAAAAATGAGAGAGGGAGACCTTAAGAGACTCTTAATCATAGGAAACAAACTGATTGTTGCTGGAGGGGAAGGGAGTGGGGGATGGGGTAACTGGGTGATGGGCACTAAGGAGGACACTTGTGATGAGCACTGGGTGCTACATGCAACTGATGAACTACTGAATTCTACATCTGAAACTAATGATATACTATGTTATCTAATTGAATTTAAAGAAGTTTAAAGAAAAAAAAAAAAAAAGGAAGATTCCAAGAAAGCATGGTAGAGTCACACCTTCAATTTGCAGCTCAGAAATCAATTTAATGGAGCATAAAGAGAAAGTCTCAAAAGTCCAGGGGAAGAGTTGCTAGCATAATAGAAAGAGCACTGGACGTGGAGCAAAGAGGTCTGGGTTTAAGTCCTCGGTCACTGCCAGCTCTGTGACCTCAAATCAAGCAGCTCTTCCCTTTGGGCTTGTAAGGAGAATTGATATTTATGGTTGCTTCTAGTTTAAAACTACGATTTGATGCCAAATAGTGCTTATATCCCTCTTAAAATAGGCACCTAGTTAGGCTTTAACAGGATTCCTGGAGACCAGCAAAGGGGGAGTCATAGCCTGTCATCAGGAACGTTAGCAGCCTGCCTGGGCAGCATTCCACAACCAAGGCCACAAGAAGCAGGATCAAGCCAGACAGGTCCGAGACAAAGAAGGCTGAGACCCTGACCAAGTAAGGGAGAAAAGGCATGAAATCCTGCTCCTCCCCCAAATAATAAATAAGCCACCCTTTTATTAACAACTGTCCATAAAAGAGACTCAAACCCCAGGGGAGACCCCTCTCCTAGCTCATGGATGGCTCACTCTTTAATCAACTCTTCATAAGAAAAGAATTCAAGGATGGAACAGACATGGTTGAGGGGTGCAAGGAGACTAAGCATCTTCCCTAAGTCCTTTTGGGACAGCTGAGTCAAGACCTCGGGGCCTGCGCTCTCCCCAATCTACCCAGCACCATCACTTCTTTGATGAGGTACATATCTAGGAGGAAGAAGGAAGTGTCACTTTGGGCCCTTGTGCCCTCTATCTAAGAATTCCTCTTATTTAAGTCATCTAGACTCATTTACCGAATCTTAAGAACATAGACCCAAAAGTTCAAGAATACCCCAAAAGATAAACTGACACCAAGAATTTGACAAGTATTTCTAAGATACCAGATCTTTGACACAAGACACACACACACACACACACACACAATTTATAGAGACCTGGCCACAGTGCTGACAAGTTTTCTTTGTTTCAGACATCACACATCTCCAGATGCCTGGCCAGGTTTTGGGCTGTAGGCTGTGGCCATACAGAAGCACTCAGTCCTCTTTGAGGACCAAAGCCGCTGACGCTGGCTTTGTAAGCACCAGATTGTCACCTGCTGAACTAAAGCGCAACCACTAAGAGGAGTTAAATTACTTACTCCAACCACAGGGATGGCAGATCTAAGAAAAGATTTAAGACGATGAGCTAAATTTCCTACAAAATATGCCTTCAAGAATAACTCCTAAAGGGCATTTATAACCATCTTTCTGAAATCATTTAAAAAAAAAAAGAAAGAAAGAAAAGAAACCCACCCTGACACAGGTGAATATTTTCTCCAGCTAATTTCCTGAGAGGCAGTGCTCATTATCAATTCAAAGTTTAAACTGATGCACTCACCAGGAAGGAAAAAAGAAATTCCATAGACATTATTATGCAAATTCAGCCTTAAGGCTCTGCAGTTGTAAGAAATGTTCAGTTGCATATAACTGTCTCGGCATGTCCACATAAGACACAGATTTATAGAACAGGACTGACTTATGAAAAAAAAAAAAATCAGGCAAGCCAATCACATTTTCCAAGTACTGCAAATGAAGACTGAGATTTATAAAAGCTGACAATATTCAAAAAACAAAACCTGAGTATGTATGACATACTTCAGGTTCTCACACATATTTCAAGGAAAATAGCTTAGAAAATCCCAAACCCTCTTTTCACAAAGGTTTCACGTTCCTGGTAAGGGAAACCCAAACCATTTCTATAGAATCTGGGCAGTATTTAGATAGCACTATGTATTATAAAGACATCGAACAGAAGTAAGGCCAAGATTCTGCCACTGAAGCAGGGAAGAGAAAGACAAGGGAAATACAAAGTAGAACACAATACTGTGTTCTAAGAGAGAGATTAAGTTTGGGGTGGAAAAAAGGTTTCATGGGAAAAGGTGCTATTTCAACTTTGTTTTGAGAGAGGGAGTTAAGAAAGCAAACACATGAAGGGCAAGAGGCGGTTTCAGTGCCTGGCAAAAGTGAGAGCCTGGAGGTAGGGGAATAGCATCCCATTTGGCTCCAGGGTAGGGACAAGATGGCCCAAGATTGGGACTGAAGGTATTTTGCAGAGCACAGGCTCATGGATAGTTTGACCTTTATTCATTCTGCAGACACTGTTCCTTCAGGACTTTATGTCAGTTAGGAATTGAACCATCTATAAATTAACCCAGATTGAACACTTGAAGAAGGACCAGAAAAAAAAGGAACTGAAGATGTGCAGAGAGAGGGGATTGGTGGAGACAGGTAATGGAGGACTAGGGTGAAAGTGGGATCCATGGACTGGAATAGGGATTCTCGTAAGGAAGACCAACACCATTTCCTCATAGCAGGGACTGGCAGACTTTTCGGTCAGAGGCCAGATAGTAAATATTTTTAGACTTTGCAAGTCACACATTCCTTGTCCCAACTACTCAATTCTGCCATTATATCGCTAAAATAGCAATATATAAATTAACAAACATGACTGTTCTGATAAAACTACCAAAAAATGGGAGGCAGACCAGATTTGTTTAGCCCATAGGCCATCATTTGTAGGCCCTTCCCCCACCCCAAAGGATCAGCGAGGAATAATACTGCAATATTATTTGGTAGAGATAAAAGAAACTAATGGCTCTGACTTTTTCAGTCAGGTAAGAGGCTAGGATATCGGTTAAGGAATACAGGTGGAAGACAGAAGGATATAGGTCTTAGAACCATCATCATGGGGCCAGCTAGGGATCAAACACCCAGAAAAGCAGTTTGAATTCTTAAATGGATCCAGTCAACACTACTGGAACTAGGATAAGAGAAAATCTATTTAAAAAAAAAAAAAACAAAAAACAACAAAACAACAAGAACAATAAAAACATGAACAAAAACCCAACCAATATGGGAGTTGGCTAGTTCTCAAAAGTTCTTTGTGTTACATAACCTAAATGCAAAGACTAGGCCATGATTTCAGTATACTGACAAATTTACTATCCTGAAGTCCAAAAAGAAGGGATTTCTCGTTTCTCTTTCCAAGTCCCATTCCACAACCCCACAAAGCCAGGCGCTGTATTTATGAGACAAGCAATCAAGCACTGGCCGGGACCCAAAGAAGAAATGATGAGGTAAGTGAATAAACTAATGAATATTTCTCAGCCCTCAAGTTACCAGCAGTAAGAGCCAAGGTTGTCAAAGAAATGTAATTCCCTAGTTTCTCTCTCTAGTCTTCAATGCAGAGATCTCCAAAGCAGAGGAAACATAGAATGCTATTTCCCCAAGAGTAACTCCAAAGTTTCAAATGATATTGGACATCAAGTTTTCCAGTGACATGAGGAAATTAAGAGAAAGCCGCAGACTCTCTCTCATTTCAAAAAATGGCTTAAAAAAAAAAAAAAAATGGCTTGGGCTCCTCGCATTTCCTATCGGGACCCAAAGCTGGTTCCGGGCTTCCCACATGCTGTGAGGAAGAGTGTCACATGCCAGTCAAACCTCGCCTAAGCGGAAGAAAGATTGGCAGGCCCCGGTGGATACACTTCCATTTCCTTTTAATGAGACCCTGGAGAAATGGACGCAGCTTTCAGGCATCTTGATCAGGGAAGCAGATAAAAGTATCACACTGAGCTGGAGAATCACCACAGCTGGAAAGACAAGAATAGTTGCCACCTATTTGAACTTGCTAATTTGCCTACATCTGACAGAGCAAGGCTTGTCAGCGAGAATGCTTTGGCACTGTCAGTCTGGCCCTGGGAGCATTTCCGTCATTCTGCCTTTTGTCCCTGTTGATCAAGAGCAGTGTAGAATACCGCTCTTCTGCGTCTGTCCCCTCAGATCAGCCGTTTACCGAGTAAGAATGCAGATCTTGTCTCCATGGTCAGAAAGTGGGGTTTGCGCTCTTCCGTGGTAATGGCGGTTGTAGGAATCGGTTCAGAGTCACCTCTGCATGGAGAGCTGTGGAAAAATCCAAGCTCAGGACCCCAGAATTGTTCAATGTTAGGACACCACACATTTTGTTTCCCATGGTCATGAATGGGGTACTTCAAGCTTAAGGCCTGGGCATGTCCATCTCAAGGGAAGCCCAGGAACCATGATAAATAGCCCAAGACAGGAAAGTATCAGAAGCTTATGCACTGGGGCTGGAAATCTATTTTCAAGATTAAATGCACAAAGTTGGCAGCAAGCAACACTTCCTTGCCTTCTGGGTGTTGTTATTCCTGACCTAACTTCTCTTATTTGCTGGTTGAGGCCCTGAACACTGTTGCTGCTTGTTTAACGTTAAGACTATGGAACATTTATGAGAAGTTAGACTCCCTGTCTTTCCTGAACCCTAAGGAACAATTGCCCCAGTTTTACAGAGAGAATTCTAACGTAGGAAAACTGGAGCGCTTGCCGGAGATCACATAGCTGGGGTGGGTGAAAATTCAAGGCCAGGTGTGTCTGGCCCTAACCCTGTGTTCTTATCTAGACACGGGCCAATGGACCCTGAGGAGTGCACAAACACCTTGGATTTTCTTCCCAGGAAGGGAAAGGCCAGTGTGTGCACCCCCAGGAACCAGCCAGAGACCCCAGCATCGCCACAGTAGAGAAGGCAGGGGTCATGAAGAAGTGTTACAACACTCATAATTTTTATTATTTTATTTAAATTCAATTAGCCAACAGAGTGCATCATTAGCTTCAGATGTGGCAACATTTCTGACTCAATAAGCATTAGCTCACTCTCGGTTAAAAAAATAGCTTGCATCTGTGCAGTATACACTGGGAAAAGCACTTGTCCTTTGCAAGCTGCTTTCACATACAAACCCTCATTTGCTCTGCAGAGCAGCCTTAGGAAGATGAAGCCCTCCAACACACACACAGTTGTACCTGAAATTTGAAAGGACAACAGAAAAACAAGGAAACAAACACATAACGAAAATTGAATCCGGATCATTTATCAGAGCAACAATGTAGGAGAAGAAAGTAAGTGTCTCAATGCATACCATTACATAAGCCTGTTACTCTCTTGCTTCAGGGCTAGGGCACAAAGGAGAAGCAGCAGCAAAAGAGAGTTGGGGCGGGGGTGCGGCAAAAAGGGGAGAGACTTGAAGCCCGTTAGCTCCAGAGGAGACAAAGCTTTCAGAGCAACTCTCCTGGAAGAGAAGGCATTTTCTCCATTGCTTTCTGTATTATTTTTAAATAAACTTGGTCTGAAGGGCTGGGGGAGGACTTTTGACAATCTGATCTGTCAGTCCCTGCGTCTACAGTTGCTATTTTTTCCTATCGCTCTTTCACTCTCATCTCAACTCGTAGGTGAAGGAGCGGCATGCTTCCGCCCCTGCAGCTCGGCTGCTCCCTCCTCGCCCTGGGAGCTCTGGGCAAGCAACTCCTGGAGCTCAGCGGGAGGAAACCACAAGTCCGGCTAAGAGAGAGGCCAGGGACAGAGTTTCACGTGACATGAGTCCTGGTAGACTGCAGTCCAAGGAGTAAGATGTTTGAAAACAGATAATTACTGCAGACATCCGCAAACAAAACTCAGAATTGAACAGGGTGGGAGCTCTTTGCTACCTGGGTTTTGAGAATAACCAGGAGCACCTGCCTTGTGGGCTTCATTTTTTTTTTTCCTTAAGAGAGGATCTAGATCAGCGTAATAACAAACAGTGACATACCAGGTTCTACCCTATCATTACTAAAGTCACTAAGTTTCAAAACATTTTAGTAAGGATCTAAAATGGAATGATACCGTGCACACAAAAGAACTTATCAACCTGTCAAAGGTTTTCAATGATCTAGCTTCAGTAAAATGCAGCGTATTTTGAAGTGTGATAAGCCTAGGTTTTGGGTCTTTTTTTTTTTTTTTCCATTTAACCTGAAATTTCCTTTTTAAAACTATCTGCCCACACTATATAATCCATGTAAAGCCATGATAGGGGTGTCATTTCCTATTAAGTCTTCGAGTAAACAGCTTTGGAAGATGCTTCAGATCAAAATATCTATAACTTTATAAAAAATAAAAATTAAAAAAAAAATATCTATAACTTTACGGTAGCTTTCTTCCGCTTGCTTTCACAGGCACTCATCCTGACGCTCCCCTCACAAACCAAATCTCCAGCAAGACAAATCCAGTTCTTTGCTGTGAACCCTCCAACATCTATCAAATGGGTAAGCCCTCCCACACTCCCCTTTCTGAGTTAATCCTGACAGATAAGAATTGCAAGTAAAAACATCCAAACATGGACTTCCTCTCATCCCTGTGGCTTGAAGGCATGCATCCCCCAGCTGAGAAACTTCACAACAAATTTTAGATTCTTTTTAGAATTTTTGTATCATTTATTGCATTCTTGAAGATTTGCAGGTAGAGCTGCACTCCATTTGGAAGTTCGCATGTGTCTCATGTAACTAACCCTCAAGCATTTACTGATTACTAAAAATGTGCACAGGATAGTTAAACAAAAGCAACTGGAATTGTACTAAAATGGTTACACAATTGTTATCATAAGATCAACTTTAAATATCACAGGAGAAAAAACACTCAAACAAAACCACCTTACCTTGTTTGCTTGCCAACCAAGTGGGAGTAAGATAAGCTCATGTCTGAACTCAGAGACTTTATACAGCAGTGGGTTTGGCCTGAGGACCTGCAACATAAGCATCAGCTGGGAACCTGTAGAAATGCAAATGCTCAAACACCCCCAGCTGAGTCAGGCCCCCTGGCGGTGGGGTAGTGCCAGGTAACCCGCTTCATAAGCCCTCAGGATGAATGTGGTACTATCACCCATTCGAAACCACTGGTATAATGTTGATGGATTGAAGCTGAAGTTAAGTAGAAACATTTACCACTTAAAACTTGTACCATTTGATGACTTTCAAAACAACACCAGCTTTTTCAATGAAATTTTAAATTTTAGAACAGTTTCACATTTACATGTTGCAAAGATGGTACAAAGTTCCCATACACCCCATCCCCAGTTTCCCCTATTAAGATCATGCATTAGTATAGAACCATTGTCATAATTAATAAGCCTATTTTGATACATTATCAATTAACGACAGCTTCTACTTTATCCAGAGCTCCTTAGATTTTGTCTCAGGTCTTTTTTGTTTTGATCCCATATAGATATTAAATTGCATTTAATCATCATGTCTGCTTAAGCCTCTCTTGGTTGTGATAGTTTCTCCAACTTTCCTTGTTTCAATGGACTTCACTATTTTGAGGGGTACTAGTTAAGTAGTTGTAGAATTCTCCTCAATTAGGATTTGTCTGATGTTTTACTCATGGTGAGACGAGGGTTGCACATTTGGGGGAGAGAGACCACAGAGTTAAAGTGACATTCTCATCTTACTGTATCAACAGCACAAACTGTCAACATGACCTATGATTGATGTTACCTTTGATCACCTGGCTGAGGTAGTGTTTGTCCATTTTGCCACCATAAAGTTATTCTTTTTACCCCCTTTCTGTACTGCTTTCTTTAGAAGTAAATAACTATGGGAGTTATTCAGAGGGAAGGTGTGTGTCACCTACTTGAAGGTAGAGCATCTACATAAATCAGCATCAGAGTTTCACACCTGAAAAATAAGCAAAACCAATTTTCATATTTGAGATGTTTCTAGAAGGAATTAGGAGCACAAACTGGGTGAATAATCAACATTAAAAAATAGAACCTTATAATGACTTAGGAGATGTAGCTGCCAAAAATATGGCTGAACAATGGCAGATGGATGCAGAAAAATCACAACCTTATCCTTGGTGGGTGGCATTAGGAATGGTAACTACAAATGTCTCTGCTGTGACTTTTATGTCTTTTACCTCCAGGTTACCTTTCCGGTCTGTGATATTCCACAGGTAATTCCCAACCTTGGCTGCTCACCGATTACCTGGGGGGTTTTGTGGGTGAAACTTGTGTATTGGCATTTAAAAAGCAACCTAGGTGACCCCAGTTTGCAACTGGGGTTGGAAAACCCACTGCTCTCAGCGTGGTCATCCTCCTCAGGTGATAGCTTTGAACTCATGAACAGAGTGGGGAACCAGAGGATGAGAGTAGAGGGCAAAGCATGAGTTTTCAGAGCACATGCATGTGCTGCTAAGCTAGCACCGTGGGGGTGGGAATTAACTGCAGCAGACTATGAAATTCTCAGGAGAGAGATCATCTGGAGGAGGGCAAACGAGAAAAAGCAAGTGGTGTTCAGAGATGCATAAGGCATGGCCCTACTGTCGAAGGTCTCACCGAATACCGCGAATCCTGAGAAAAGGAACAGGGATGTCAATGGTGGTAGTTAGCTGGGGTAGAGCCAATGTTTACTGGGTTTTTGCTTTAGGCCAGGGCTAAATTCTGTTCTCTTCTATTTGCAACCTAGTGAAGTGGGTAGCATTACTACCAATTTACAGATGAGGTACACTGCCCAAGGTCTAAGTGACAAAAGATGGGTCTCAAAACCTGGCAATTCACCTCCAGAGCCTTTGTTCCAACCATTTTCTCCTCCCTTTCTTACCTGTATGCTGTATCTGTGGGAACACAAAGGAAGAAGTGATTCAGTCCAGGAATGTTAAGGGAAGGCTCTCAAGAGAGGGGTTATAGAAACCAAGTAGCATGATCCCAGAGTCCTGGGATCCAGTCCCGTATCAGGCTCTCTGCTCGGCAGGGAGCCTGCTTCCTCCTCTCTCTCTGCCTGCCTCTCTGCCTACTTGTGATCTTTGTCTGTCAAGTAGGTAAATAAAATCTTAAAAAAAAGAAAAGAAAAGAAAAGAAAAGCTAAAGACTAGCTCAAGCAGCCTTTTGGGATGCCTGGGTGGCTCAGTTGGTTAAGCGGCTGCCTTCGGCTCAGGTCATGATTCCAGCATCCTGGGATTGAATCCCACATCCGGCTCCTTGCTCGGCAGGGAGCCTGCTTCTCCCTCTGCCTCTGCCTGCCACTCTGTCTGCCTGTGCTCGAGCTTTCTCTCTCCCTCTCTCTCTGACAAATAAATAAATTAAAAAAAAAAAAAAAAGAAACTAAGTAGAAGAGAGGAAGTTTAATTTGGAGTTGGTGTGAAGCACAGTTTGGTTGGGGGGCAGATGAAACAAAGACCCCCTTAATTCAGTTGTTCATTGCCAAGATCCATGCTTGAGGTAGGAGAGTTGGAAGCAGGCTAAGATAGTGGTTGGGAATGTTCACAAATTTAATAAAGGCATATAAGATGAGGAAGAAACCAATCCCTAGTACCAAATGCTAGGTATATCCCATCATCTTCTCTCCACTCTTCTTTGCCCTGCTCTTTGTGCAAGGAAGTCTGTCTGGCCAACACGGAATCCCGACCACTGGTTTCTGAGGAGTTCAGCCCACTGTGGAGCCGGAGCAAGAAATCAAAGGGAGACAGAAGAGTGGTGTCAGGGCATTCTTTTCCCCAGACCCCTTCTGATGTTTGCTTAGGTCTGACTGTCTCCTCAAATGAAGGACACTGCTCCTCTCCTAGTGGCCATTTCTACATGACTCTAGCCTTCTGGTTCTTTTCATTTTCTTCCAGTTTCTTGGGCCTTTGGTTAGTGGTGAGAGATCTACTATCTCTAGCCCAGAGTTCCTTGTCCATACCTTTTAAATAGTTTCTTTGTAAATAAGCCCTCATCTGCTTCCTGTTGAGATCCTGATGAACACGTAGTATTAAGTGCAAATTCACTTCTATTCTGCCTGTTCCCTTTGGCAGTGGTGGTGCTTAGAGATGTTCTTCCACAACCCATGTGGAAACATAATTAATGACCACATGTATCTGTGGTGCTGACCTTCCGTTTCCATGTCTCCATGGTAAAAGGGCATAACTAAGTAGCCCTAAAAGTAACTCCCTGTGCAATCTTCTCATTGCAGTTCTGATTCCTGTATTATTCCTACAAATAAATAGTAATAATGTAAAACCAATCACTATAAGTAGGCAATATTCTGTTCCTTTGCTTAAATACATTTTCTCTCTTTTTGAGATAATGATTTAATGTTGTACCTTACTATTCTCTGTCATTTACTAACATCCTTCTGGCCTTATACTTTTTTTGGTAAATCTTTTGCCCAAACCCTTAGAGTATAGAAATGCTCAGTTCATATGATTAACAATGTCATTAGTTTATAAAGAATCAATTAAAATATTTTTTTAAAACCCCTAACATTTATTGAATATGATGTGTGAACACTGTAATTTCATGCTCTTTTAAATCCTTACAGGAGATGATGGTGTAGATAATGTTAACTCCATTTACAGGTAGAGGGAAAGAGGCTACATGAGAACAGTTGACACACTGGAGTTCCCGTAAGAAGTAGGTGGACACCTACACCAGGCTCCAGGTGAGCACATTGTATGTATCTTTATCCACATATCAACCTCTTCTTTGCTCATTTCTATTCTTCCTTCTCTCTTTTCATCTTTTTTCTCCTCTTTGCTTCCCATCTACCTCTTCCCTCATCTCTTCCTCCTAACCCATAAACACAAACATCTCTCCAAATACTTGCTATGTCCAGGGCCATGTTCTGGTAGCTGGGGATAGAGAAAGTTTAAAGATAGGACTTTGATGGGCACATATTCTAGGTGGACTATAGATCACAGGTACTTGACTTTTTATTACTTATAATTATCTTTTAAAAAAGAAACATAGGCAAACATGCTAAGTGAAGGAAGCCAGAAACAAAAGACCACATATATATGATTCCTTTTACATAAAATGTCCAGAATAGGAAAATCCATAGAGACAGAGAATCTATTATTTTTGCCAAAGGTGGTTGTGGTTGAGGGTGGGGATGGGGAGTGACTGTGAATGGGTATGTGTTTTTTCTCAGGGTGAGGACATGTTCTGAAATTAGATGGTGGTGATGGTTGCACAACCATGGGAATATGCTAAAACCCACTCAATTGTACACCTTAAAAGGGTGGATTTTGAGATAGGTAAATTATGTCAATAAAACAATCATTAATTTTTTTTTTTACAAAGGAAAGCATAGGCAGCACATACTGTGTACCCATAAAAGACATATAAGCAATGGGTGTTAGGGGGTTCAGAAGACAGGTCAATGCCCTTGTTGCCCTTGTTGCAGTGGTGGGCAAATGTTTCTTGCAGGAAGTAGAATTTGAGATTAGCTTTGAAAGAGGGAAGGGTTTGCAGAAAGAAGAGGTGTAGTGTCCTTCACAATAACCTATTTAAGAGCTATATGCTTGCAGTGAAGTTCCTTGAGAAATTTCAGTGAAACTTTCAGAACTTCCTTCTTTTCCTCTTATTTTCTCAAATAAAGTCAGTAAGGATAAAGGGATGATAGGTGGAGCTTCTACTTGGAAATGAAAGGCTGGGAATTTGTGAAAGGAGAGAATGTGGTTTTAAATCTCTAAGAATCTAAGAATAGAGTAAGAATGGACCCACAGTGAAAATAAACTACCTACTATGATATTTTATGTATACACACACACACACACACACACACACACACACACATATCATATACATATACATACATATGAATGAAAAGTCCCAAAAATTTAGTTTGGGCTTTAACACAAATATAATTATTTTTCTTCCAGAATGCAGGAGGTCTTTTTGATAAATTGTATGTGTAAGTTTGACATTGTTCAAATAATAAATCCCTTGCCTCTTTTATTTTTGACATACAGAGAGAAAGAGAAGCAGTCCCAATGAAAGTGATTTTCCATACTGTCTGGAGCTAACCAAATGGATTTAGACAAAGGCCTCTTTGGTAAGAGATATAAACACTTTAATTAAACAAGCTTGTAGGTAGGAAAATGAGACATCTCTGTAATTGCTCTGTATGGACAATGCAAAGTCTGGCAGCATTTAACATTTCCTATTCTGTTATACCTGATTAGAGGTTTCAGTTTTAGGATGTAAATGAGAATGTGGCACATATCACTACTAATGGATCTGATATCTCGGGCAAAGGTTGCTTTTCTAATCATTATTTTCCTGGGCTGCTTCTAAAGCTGTTGAATTTTTCCAGTTATGCAAAATTCCCTTTGCAATTAAATAATTTAGAGGGAAAAAAAAACCCTCAGCGAAGTCACAGGGATACCCAAATCCACATCAGACCTGATGTGTATATAAAATGTGTTCTGTGACTATATAGATTGATATAAAAATCCCATTTGTTTCATTGTTGTCTGATTCAATACATTGTCCTTAGCATGATAACACAACTGTGTAATTCTGGGATTAATATCTCTGTCTCTGGCAGTAAAATGTAACAACTGCAAGCCTAGGGCTTTCCCCAGTTTGCTTGCCATTACACCCTGACATGGTAACTGACAGTCGGTATTCAATAAATATGTGTTAAGTGGATAATGAGAATCTGATGAGAAGGTGATCACATGCAATAAATAGTAAAGGTCTTTAAATACTTCAGCAATGTAAACTAATGATCTGTGATGAAACTAGTGAGAGGGAACTCTTAATGGTTTGCTGAGTGATGCTCATCCAGTCGCGTCCCCCTACTTTTGCCCCTCTCCCCTCCCATTTCTTCCCCTTCGTGGAAGGCAAGATAAGACACTTGGTGTTGTGTCTTGCTGAAGAGAAAGAATTCCCAGAGTTTGGTTGCTTAAACTGTCAATTCTAGGTGAACACAGTAACTTTCTTAGAAAGGAGTTAATGGCTAAGATGCTGGTCACCAATTCCAATGTGTGCAGGCTTTCCCCTTACACATCCAAGGAATTCTCTGACACCAGCTGTGTGTCCTGTAATTCAACTCAGCTCTGACACCCTCTCCCTGGAGATGGCATCAGATCCCGCAGGTGAAGGGCTCAGTCCCACAACACTGCCCCATCTCAGATGCCATGTGCCCATCCAGCTTGTTACCTGCACTTCTTACTTCCCGCCAGCTGGACGAGGTCCCCAGGACTCCCTTCTTAGGTTTGGTTCATTCGCTAGAGTGGCTCACAGAACTCAGGAAACCAGTTTATTTACCAGGCTATGGTTTATAACAAAGTAAATATTATTACAAATATGTGTTACAAGTTCCAATATTATCAATTATCCAATATTATACAAACCATCCGTCAGATGAAGAGATGTAAAAGGTGAAGTCCTGAACGAAGCAGCTTGTGTCTCAGTAGAGTCTGGCTCATGGAGGTGTTCTGGTGCCCCGACCTGGACGCTCTCTGGACTCTCTTCTTCTGGGTTTCTATGGAAGCTTCATTATGTAGGCATGATTGGTTAAATCATTGGCAATTGGCAACTCAGTCAACTTCTAGCCCCTCCATTCCCCTGACGTCAGAGGGCTGGGACTGAAAGTTTCATCCCTCAGATTACAAGGTTTTCCTGGCAACCAACCCCTATCCTGAAGGGGTGTCCCAAATCCACCTCATTAACATAACAAAAGTAACTCTCATTACTTGGAAAACACCAAGGGTTTTAGGAGCTATATGCCAAGAAAAGTCGGTGAAGAACAAATCTATATTATAAATTGCAGTATCACAATGGCCCATGACTGCCAATAGGTAGTAATATAAATAAGAAAGAAGAAGGTGCAGTGGAGTTCCAAAATTCTTCAGGAGCCAGAGCTCAGAGCAGTTGTTTTATTTTATTTTTTATTTTTTTTTTTAAGATTTTATTTATTTATTTGAGAGAGTGGGAGCACAAGCAGGGGAAGGGGCAGATGGATAAACAGACTCCCCACTGAGCACGGATGGAGCCCCACATGAAGCTTGATCCCAGGACCCTGAGATCATGACCTGAGGCAAAGGCAAGGCTTAATGGACTGAGCCACCCAGGTGCCCCAGGGCAGTTGTTTTAAATTCATGATTTGATTTCTCTGGCATCATATTATCAGGTCATTTTAGACACATTCCCAGTAAACTGAAGTTGAGAATAGTGCACAAGAAAACTAAAAGAATAAATTAAATCGATGTAATGAATTCTGATGCCTACTTACCAGTTTGAAACTAATAGCTTGAGATTTCAAATAGCAAGAGCCCCATGATTTATTTATTTTTTTCCACTTGAGTCCCTTGCCCAATGAAAGCAACTAAAAACATTTTTAGTTTGTCTCCTTTAGCATTTCATTTTTAAATGATTTCCAGAAATATAAGATACTGAACATTCACTTGAAACTGATTATTTCCAATGAATCATGACATATGGAAAAACAAGGAAGCTATAAAACATTTTAGATGATGATTCATGTCCATAGGATTTATGCAAATCTAGCCTCTCTGGTTACCCAACACAAGTGATAGGTGTGAATTTTTGCTATGAATACAGCCCCAGAGAGCAGTGATTTATTAGGCTACAAGACTTGTGCCAATTATTTGTGAGTGAATATGAGTAAAATCGAGTTAGGCATTGTTTTTCTAGTCCCAATTGACAAACTCTGCTCAGCTGCTTTAGGCATATAGAACAGAGTGAAAATCAAATAAAAAACAGCCTGGCTTGTGCTGCTCTGGGGAGAAACCAGAACTTTTGCTGTTTTATAAAATGTAATTCTAAATGTAAAGTAGAATAATAGTAAGGAGCATAGATAAGATGTTAGCTGAATGGACCCTCGGAGATGGTCAGTTCAACTCATCTCACACATGAGAAAATTGGCTCTGAGTCTGACCTCTTTGGAGCGACACAACTTCATTAACATAACAAGGAGGGGAAAAGCAACAGTCACCAATCTAAGTCAAATGTGAACATAATAAATATTGAGGAAATTAAAGCTTTGGCTCTTAAATATGTAAGTCCTAGAAAATGGTTTATTCACTGCAAGTTACACTGATACATTTAATTGAGATACAAAGCAAAAGTTGCATGCTTTCTTTCCGCCATTAAACCTGAGCAGGTTGGTGCCCTGGACAGAATAAAAGCACCCTACAGATGTTTATATCCTGAAACCAGAATCTGTGATGATAATGCCTTACAAGGTAGAAAGAACTTTGCAAATGCTGAGGATCTTGAGATGAGGAGGTTATCCTGGAACTAATTATATGTGTGGGCCCACTGTAATCACAAGAATCCTTCTAAGAGGGAAGCAAGAGGGTGAACGTCAGAAGAGAAGATATGACAACAGTAGCAGAGAGGAGAGAGAGCGAGAGAGAGCAGAGACAGATATCTGAACATGTTAAGCAAGCTTAGGAATGAAGGTGTCCTCTAGAGTCCCGGGAAGAGGCCAGGGAAGGCAATCTCCCCCAGGGCCTCCAGACAGAATACAGCCCCGCTGATCCACTTTGGACCTCCATGCCAAACTTGGGAACAGGGATCTTTATTGAAGCTGAGAGCACTGGAGCTGATGTCTGCCTCCTTGGACACACTTATCATCTCCCCATCTGAGGCCCCGTGCTCTCCAGAGCACTCTGAAAGAGCAGGATGAGAGGGCTTTACTGTGGGACCCATAAAAACTCTATCGCTACTCCCTTCTCAGTTTCAGATGAAGCTATATACTGTTGTGTTCTCTCAATGGACCTTTGCCCCTCCTCTCAGAAACTTTGGAGGCCAAGTATGCAAATCCTTAGAGGACAGGTTGACCTTTTCCTCTCCTTTACATGTATATTTTGAGGAGAAGAACCTGTGATATTAACCAGCCCAGGAGAGATTTAATTTTTTTTTTTTTTTTAGGATTCTATCATTTATTTGACACAGAGAGATCACAAGTAGGCAGAAAGGCAGGCAGAGAGAGAGAGAGGGGGAAGCAGGCTCCCCGCTGAGCAGAGAGCTCTGCATTGGGCTCAGTCCCAGGACCCTGAGACCATGACCTGAGCCGAAGGCAGAGGCTTAACCCACTGAGCCACCTAGGCACCCCAGGAGAGATTTAATTTTGAGCGATTTTTAAAATCTGTAGTCAATCAATCCATTCAACACTGATATCTTTATCAACTGGGTCAGTCACTGGACCAGGAACTGGGGGTACAAGGCACCCCATCTTTTACCCTCTCAGCTACCATGACTTTTCTCTAGCCTTCAATAGTCCAGCCTCCTGCCCTTTCAAAATAACCACCTTTCTGGCTTTCTTTACTTAGGTCATATCTGCAATCTCTCCTTAATGATGGCCAAGGTATGTCTTTCAAGAATGGCACTGTCTAATATGATAGCTCCTAGCCATAGACAGCTATGAAAACATACATTTCAAAAAATTAAAAACCATTTCCTCTGCCTCACCAGTCACATTTCAAGCACTCAATAGCCACATGGGTTTGGAGCCACTAAATGTATACAGAGGACAATTTTCATCATCACAGAAAGTTTTATTGGACAGCCCTGTTCTTAAATGTAAATCTGTTCAAGTCTTTGCCTCCCAGTTTCATGTTTCCATTTGCCAAAAAGAAAATATACTCTTGTAGGTGGTACAGCCCCTTGGCATGCTGGCCCTTACCACTGTTTAGTGTCACCATCCATCAGACACCATCAAACACTCCATTCCTGGACCCCCATCCTCTTTCTGTCCCTGGCCATGCCTCAGCTGCCATTGTGTTCTCTGTGAAGCCTTCACTACTCTTCCTGTTTTACTGAGAGTTATGTGAACTGTCTTTAAACAGCATTTTTTACTCTACTTGTATGTTTGAACATTTGTCTTTCAGTGGCTTGTAAACTCCTTGGTGACAGGAACATGTCCTACATACATCACTTACATATACTATTTACATATATATATATACATATATATTATATATTTGGATATATACACACACATATATATATAATATATTTTTTAGTCAGATGAGTAAATTGACTACTCAAGTACCATAAAGTGTTGAGAAATATTCTTAATCTCTTTCCTTAGAATTCTTTTCAAATGGATTACTCTGTCTTTGGAATTGGTAAGGAGGAGTTCTTCCAACAGGCTGCCCAGTCACATATGGAATATGAGTTTGGATTCTGAAGAAAAGGTAGAATTACACGTATAAAAATTGTACTCCTTTTCAGAAAAAGTGACTTTGACATAGAGCTACCAGCTAGATCACTATGTTTCCAACTATACAGAAAGGTAAGATTTGTGCCATGGATATAACTTTATATAGTAATCATGCAAAAGAACCTATCAGGAAAACTTTCCAAAGATAACACTTATTAGGGCTCAATTCTCTGTTCTATTTTATTTGATCAAATTGCTTCCCCATCCATGGAGAGCCATCTAGTTTAATTTAGTAATGCAAATATCAGTGTAACTCACTAAGAAATCTTAGTAAAACCACTAGTCTCTAAGGAATCATATTTTGATGCCTCATTTTTATAAGAATCAGGTTGTGTAGGGGCACCTGGGTAGCTCAGATGGTTAAGCATCTGCCTTCAGCTCAGGTCATGATTTCTGGGTCCTGGGATCAAGTCCCACATCAGCTCCCTGCTCAGCGGGGAGTCTGCTTCTCTCTCTCTTTCTCTCTATCTCTCTTCCTCTGTCCCTCCCCCACTGCCATTCTCTCTCTCTCTCAAATAAATTAATAAAATCTTAAAAAAACAAAACAAAATGGATGTGTTATACACTAGAGAATATAGAGAAGTTGATGTTGATTTTCTTTACAAACATGGAATTTAACTTGAAATATGGAACTAAATGTTGAATGATTGGACTCTGCTCAATATCGTATTTCATGCTGGATTTGATTTCTATTTTAGTTTCAAGTAAATGGAATCGTATAAAAATAATACCTGCTCTTTATTGGAGGCCTCCCATGTGGGCTGGCCCTCTGCTAGATGCCTCATTTCTACTTCTCACTTAATTTCCACAAACCATCTTTGCTGTAGGTACTATTATGTCCATTTTCACATGATAAAACTGAGGCTCAGAAAAGAAAAGTAACTCATGGAAGACTACACAGCTGGAAAAATGCCAGAGTCAGGATCTGAAGACAAATCTGAAGCTAAAAGTCAAATTTCATCATCCACTCCACATTTCCTCAGAAGACAGTAACCTACTATGTTATACACTGGGGCTTAGATCAATTTAGAAAGTGATGTACAAGATTTTTGAAGATAAGAAAAAAAGAATTTCTCTTAGTGGAAAAAACAACCAGATAATAGCAAAGAATATAAGGCAGCTGTTCACACACATTAAATTCCAGGTATCAGAGTTTGCCTCCTGTTGTCCTTTCCCTGTCATTGTATGATCTCAAGCAAAGAGTAGGGGACGTGAAATTAGAAGATAAAGATTTAAAGCCTTTCTCTTCCTCTTGCTCCCATGTGACTTCCTTCAAAGTCTGAAATTAACATGGAAGAACTTAAAAACTAATTATATTCCATTACAACAGGCTGTATACTACTGAACTACTAAAATCTCCCTTGTCTATGTACAGGAAAAAGTCTGGAAGGACATAAAAAAATATGATAATAGTAGTTATGAGGAGTTCAATTTTATTGTCATTAAGCTCTATAATGTAAAGTCATTTTGATATAACAAAAGTTAATTTGGGGGTAAATCAAGGATACAAATGAACGATTTGGTTAATCTGAAGTATGCCTCATTTTGTTTTTTTCTAGAAAAAGTGGTGAATGATTCCTATCTCACTGGATTTTAGAGAAGGTCAAATTTCCAGAGTCTCCAAGTAAAGATTTGAAGTACAATGTTTTTTGAGAGGGAGGGCAAGGACCAAATCCAAGGAGAGAGAGACCCTCTTTAGCAAAGGGACAGATAATAAACAGCTTGGAGTGTTTGAAGGATTAATGATGACACACATAAACACATAGTACAGTGCATTATATAAGAGTTGCTCCACAAATGGCAACACCGGTGTGGCTCCAAGCAGAGTATAAGATAGTGACATGCAAACATCACTAAACAAAAGGCCAATCTAAGGGGCACCTGGGTGGCTCAAGTCAGTTAAGCATCTGACTCTTGGTTTCAGCTCAGGTCATGATCTCATGGTTGTGATATCCAGCTCCACATTGAGCCTTGAGTGGAGCCCACTTTGGACCCTGCACTCAGCATGGAGTTTCTTGGGATTCTTTCTTTCCCTCTCCCTTTCTCCTCCCTCTCCCCCTGCTTGTGTGTGTGCTCTCTCTCTCTCTCTCAAATAAATAAATAAAATAAAATTTTAAAAAGGCCAATTTGAATCCAAGATCTTGGATATCTATCCAAGACAAGCAGACCAAATAATGGCTAGAGTCCATAAAAGTACACAAAGCCTGGAGAGTCCAATGGTGGGACTAGGGATTTCCTCCACTGAGAGGTGAAGTTCACAAGAGAAAATCTGTGCCTTGAGGGACTTGCAGTGCCAGTCAGAACAGGGAAACTGATGTGGTGGTCAGGACCAAGGTTGACCTGATGCTTGTCTGGTAAACAATTGGTCGAGACTCATCAAATTGCCTCTTCCTAAGACCTAAGAGCTAAGGGCAGGCATTTAAGTATCTTAAACTTCCACAATTAGAGAAAATCTTGAGCTAGTACCCAAGAAGACAGAGATATGCCAACGAAACACTTCTGCTGGTTATTATTTGTAAAATTTAGACAGACTCTCCCATACTTCTGGTCTGACTCCTCCCAAGACTGGTATGTTGCCCTGTTTCTCCAGCAACAGGGCCTTCTATAAAGTCTCCTCACAAAACACTGACATGGGAGCCTCTGGGACCTGCTGCAGAGGCACCATATCTCCAAGTGGGCTTCTCCTTGCTTTCCCCTCTCCCCAAAACACTAATATTATTATTAGAAAAAAATACAAAGTTGATTTTTTTAAAGAACTTCTTTACTTATTTGATAGAGAGCGTGAGAGAGAGAGAAAGACAGAGAGCACAAGCAGGAGGAGCAACAGAGGGAGAGGGAGCCCGACGAGGAGCTTGATCCCAGGACCCCGGGGATCATGACCTGAGCTGAACCAACTGAGACACCCAGGCAACCCTACAAAATTGATTTTATTATTATTTTTTACGATTTTTCAAAAGATTTTATTTATTCATTTGACACAGAGAGAAAGAGATCACAAGTAGGCAGAGAGGCAGGCAGAGAGAGAGTGGGAAACAGGCTCTCTGTGGAGCAAAGAGCCTGATGCGGGGCTCGATCCCAGGACCCTGAGATCATGACCTGAGCCGAAGGCAGAGGCTTAACCCACTGAGCCACCCAGGTGCCCCTACAAAATTGATTTTAAGTGTAAACTTTTGCCAACTCAAATGGCCAAAATAAAAGAAGTGTCTCTTTTTAATCATCATAAAATCAACTCACATTTGTTAAGATCTTCTTCTATACAAACCACTTCCTATCCATTCATTCAACAAATATTTATTGAGCTGTTTTGGAAGGGATGCTACTTCACAACAGTGGCTGGATTGCCGCTCTTACAGAGCTCTGTCTTCTACTGAGGAGCAGATAATGGGGAATAGAATAAATACATAAACAAGATGAATTTAGATTCTGAGAAATGCCATGAAGCAAATAAAGCAAGTGAAATTACAGTGCTCCACTTAGACGCTGTCGTCAGGGAAGGTTCCCCTTAGATTTAGATTATGAGCTGAGATCTGAATTATGTAGTGACATGTCAAGTCTAAGGGACAGCTACTTACTGAATGTCTGTGCCCCACCCCCACTCATATGTTGAAACCTAATCCTTAATGTGATGGTATTTGGAAATGGAGCATTTGGAAGGTGATGAGGTCACGGGGCAAGGCCCTCATGAATGCGCTTCATGCCCTCACCAAAGAGACCCCATAATGATCCTCCAGCATGTGAGGAGGCAGCAAGAAACCAGCCCAGCCATCTATGAACCAGGAAGTGAGTTCTCACCAAACTCTGAATCTACCATTACCTTGATCTTCGACTTCCCAGACTCCAGAACAGTGAGAATGAATATCTGTGATTACAAAGACACCTGCTCCATGGTAATTTATTTTATGGCATTTTTGTTATAGCTGCTTGATGGACTAACACAAGGACCAAAGTTTAAGACAAAGGGAAATGCTGGTGCGGAGGCCCTAAGAAGGATATACTTCGCATGCTCCAGGAACAGGGGAGGGCTGATGAGAACAAGGAAAGGTTAGGTAAGAGGCAAGAGCCCTGGCAAAGAGCTTAGCATGGATTTTCAGAGCAGGAGAGTCGCTGGCAGTTTCTAAACAAGGCACTGACCCGATTCCCATTTCCAAACTATCATTCAGGCTGCTTTATGGCAGCTTACGGGCAAGAGTAGAAACAAGGACACCTGTGAAGCTGGGTCCTACATAGATCAGGCCAAAGGTCACAGAGCCTAGATTTGGGCAGTGGTGGGGAAGCTGAAGAGAAGAAGCAGGAGGGATAAAATGCGGGCACTCCTGGCTAAGATACAAGAGCTATGGGGAGACATTGTATCGCTATGGATGTAGAGTTGACAGACTTCATCCCAAGCTGGCTAGGGAGTAGGAATGACAGAATGATCCAGGGTGACTTCCTGGCTTCTAGCTTGTTGAACAACGTAATGGATAGGGTGCTGTTTCTTTCACATTATAGATGAGATAACAGAGCTTTAAGGAGATTGTTCAAAGGCACAGGTAGATAGGGAGCAGCGCAGTGAGACAAAGCCCAGGGATATGTGCTCCAGAGCCTGCCCTCTAACCACCATGGCGCGGGCTCACCATCACGGCATGTGTCCGACTCACTGCAATGGAGACTTAGTCTTATACATTCCAGCAGTGAAAATTCTTCGTACTTGTAGTCCATAAGCTTTCCAGAAAGGACAAGATAACCTGGGAATTCTAACAAAAAGTACGTGACTCTTATGAATAATTTCCAGCAGTTTTGGGCTGCAACACTGGTGATATTAATGCCAAGTGCCTCCCGGCCGTCTCTTTCTCTACATAATAGAGATAACCCTGGCCAAACATACTGTTTCCTGATTCTTTATCAAAGAATGCCAGAAAAATACAATGAAAGGAGAATGAAAAATCTAAACATCTGCTTTGTTACTAAGTTCAAGTGCTGGTTTTCCTTTAGGACTATCTTATTTCCATGGAGGCCAATGCTTTTTTCCAATGTGATTCTCACCCTGAAACTTTCCCCTTGCAGGATATTAAACACAACACACCTGTCCCTCTGATAACAGGAGTGGGTAAGAGGCTCAATCAATCATACCCTCCCAGCACTGTGCTCAGGGAGAATCCCGTGTTCAGAGTTATTGGTAGGCTGCTCTAAAGATTACTGACATTTATGTGGGACAGGAAGAGATGGTTTATCTTGCTCATTGAGACCCAAAGTCTCGGCTTGCAGCTCCGAAGGGATTCTATGTGACCTCATGAGCTGCCGCCAGCAGTTACTTTCACTGGGGTGTGGGGGTGGCATTTGGCATAAGAACACTTTGAAGAACAAGAGAAAGTTAAGAGCACAATTAATAAACTACATTACCTTTTTAAAATAGGGTCTATTTTTACATTTATTCCTGAGTTGCGACAAGTTTCTCATTTGAGAAGTTGCTGTTTTCACTGATGAAAGCCTAAAATCCGACTGCCTGCTCCTTCTGGGGATACATTTCCTGTGTTCTCCTTGGCAACCGAAGCTGCCTTTGAGTTAAGAGTAGTAAGTAGGGGCTACAAAAAAGAGCGACACTTGTGTTCGTGGTACGAAGGAGACTCTAGGGATCGGGGAAGTTGGTAGTTGTTAGTCCATTCAGACTCTCACTTCCAGCAAATTCTGGGGATGCTGAACTTTAGCTCCTTATCCAATTTGTAAAGGTTTGCACTGAGCACAGAGAGTTTGGCAGGGCTCCCCTGTAAAGGAGCTTTGCACCTGATTTGTAGCCTAACACTTCCAAGTTCACTTTTGATGCTATTTGGACGGGTGAATCCCGATCTTTTTGCAAAGAAAGTAAATCCCATAAGTCTGGAGCAGTTTTCTGGCTCTGGACAGATAGCTTCGCCATCCTGTCCTGGAGCCACCCAGGGGACATAGATACTGAAATCGAACTTAACTTTAAGTGGGGTGCTATAGATTTGGTCTTTTGTAGTGAAAATAGCTTCTTTAATTTCCTTCTCTTATTTCTCTGTAAGTTTTAGAGAATCTCTGGTGAAAGATAATTACATTTCTTAATTTCTTTTATTTTAAATTTATAGCAAAGACTTCAAAGAGATTGATGTCCCTAAAATGGGTCTTCCCAGCTGTGCAGTCTGTGGGGCTCTTGTCCTGCCAGTGTGCTCTGCCCAGGATGAGGCAGAACAGAGGGAGAAGCCATATGGAGCTAATGTTAGAGCAGCTTGTTGCAACCAGGCGAGCAGCAGACACAAAGGGCTGTGTTGCTGTGGTTTCTCTCAAAAGGCAGCAAGTACATAGTAACAGCTTGGTGTGGAGGTAAGAAACACAAGGGATTCAGATGAGATATGTAGGGAGGGTGTGGAGCAGAAGCCACGCTGAAGACTCTCAAGACAGATGCCATGACTGTGACAAGAGTGGGGCTGTGAAAGTGGAAAGGTAAATATCTCATGAATGGACCATCTGTCCTGGAAATCCTTCCAACATGGTTGAGAGGGTTACATTTTGAAAACAAAATATTTTCTCTTGGTCCTTTCTCTGGAAGGTCTTGGCATATATCCCTACAGATATAGTGACAGGAATATCATCAAAGAGGCTAAGCCAAGGCCATCTCCATCAGAGTTGGTGGCAAAGGGGGGGGCACCATGGCAGGAGGGGCATCTGGCTAAAAGGAGGAACAACATGGGTCATCTTGCAACATGGATGAGTTCGTCCTGTGTGGGCTTAGTGGGGAAGATGATAATTGTGGTTGGGTTAAGTACAGAATTTCTGATGTAAGAAAGCTGAACATGCATTGTGTCATTTGAAAAATGGTTAATTTGGGGGTAATGACACTAAGAGGTCTACAGTCTGGTGTAGATGAAGGTGATATGTGGCCTTGGCTCCTAAACTGGGGATTGGGGAAAATCTCCATGACAAAAGGTGAACCAGTAGGGGTGCCTTATGTAAATGTCCCCAAGGCTGGCTTTCTAAAGTCAGTTGCATTGATCAAAATGCTGAAAATATTGTTTTCCACCTAGAAAAGCCAACTGGAATGTGGACTTATGTTGAATAAGGCCTGACTTCCAAACTTCTTATCTAATATTTGTTGATACTAATCATCGAATCTCTCCTGATCACCTCACTGATGGCAATTCATAGGAAAAAGAGAGAGAGAGAGAGAGATACAATCTGTGTAGGCCTTGATTTACATTTAACTGCAAGCCACACAAAACTGTCTCAAAACAGATTTGTCCTAATTCTTCATTTGCAAAATTCAAGAAAAATGGAATGAGAGTAGTCAGTAAATGACTTCATTCATTGCATGTTACATAAACTTTTTTTTTCCCTCATCTGTTGGTCCAAATTTAAGGCAACACCTTAAATTTAAATTTAAATCTTAAAGGCATGGAGCAGTCCCAGAGCCATGAGAAAGATGACAGACTTAAAAAGGATGGCTCTAAGTTCCTCCAGCCTCTGGCAAAGTACCTGGCTCTGGGTTTGGATGTGTGGGATGCTCAATCACCTGATCAGCACACAGAAAAATCTGACCCACCATCTAATCAGAACATGTTGCATGCTGGATGAATAATCAGCAAATGGTCAGTGGTGAACATCATCCATTTGCATGTATTTATGTAACAGGCACTGTGCTAAACTCGGGTTCCAGTGGTGACCAGGACACAGTCCTTGCTTTCAAAGAGCCCCCGGTTATTTAAGGAGACAGTCTAAATGGGCCATAATGATACAGTGTTCAAAGTATTACAGAGGGAGGTAATTCTCCATTCTTTTTCTTTCTGAAAGCATGAAAAATTCAACACGCTCCTGTAAGTGTTTAGGATGTGTGCAAGGCTGGTACGGGAAACAGGAAAACATACAGAAAGGGTAAGCAGAAGGCGTTCTGGTGGCACAAGGAACCCCTAGCACTACATTAGATGGTCAGGAAAAGCTCCCAGAGGAAGAAATCCCCAAACTGAGACCTAAAGCAGCTAGTGAGAATGAATAACCCCAGCTATCTTGGTAAAAGTGCATAAAGGTAGGACTAAAATAAAGAAGGGACTAGAGCAGAAGACTTGAAATTCACTTCCTGGTAGAAGGGACAACAGAAGGTCTCTGGACTTGAAAATACCAGGCACAGCTCATAGCAAGAATATCATAAATAAACAGAGATTAAGTGAAACGTTCCCTCTCCCACTTAAGGTATTTTGATCTCTTGTCAGTGCCTCCACTGATTGAACTTGACAGGAAATTAACAGCCACCCAGGGATCCTAGATGTTGTGGTCCATAACTATCAGCCCCCAGGTCATTGAGAGGGTAGAGGATGGCTCTGGAGAGGCACATGAAGAATAACCACACAGCCTTCGATTAGTTTTTAAGTATTAACCCTTGAAAATGAGCAGAGGGTCAAGGTCATAAAGCAAACAGAAAATAACTATCATTAATATCCTCTGAGTGATTACAGAATGTGTATCAGCCCAAGAATGTGATTAAAAATGCTGAAAAAGGAAAATTCAGAGAACAAAAAAGACGTTTGGAAGTAAAAATAGAATAGCAACAGTGAAAATCTTACAGGATTAGTTTTATTTTTGGCCTGGAGACCAGTAAAAATGCTGATTTTTGTGTCTAGGTTGATGTGGAGCAAAACCTCCAGCACACAGAACACACTAGACTTAGAATGTGGGAGGCAGAAGGGTCATAAGAACATAATCCCCATTAAAAAAATGTTGGGCAAGAACATTGGATTAATTCAAGTCATGGAACTAAAGGACTGAAGCAATTTTATCTTGTTCTTCAAATCTAGGGTAACCTTACTTCGTAATTGGTAACATGCATTTTTGTGCTGTACAGGTTTTGTTGCTTATTTAATTTGGCTCTAAAGTCTTTTAGAGGGAGGTTTAGGGAGGTTTCTAGAGCAGAGGGCTAGGGTATGCATTCCCTCTAGTTTCAACATCTTTGAGAATGCCCTGAAGCTGGGGTAGAAGGAAAGAAAGGATTTTCTTTGCCCAAGGACTTCATGAACTTCCTAGGGGAGACAATGACTGAACAAGTTGAGCTTCCTGACCACTGAAGCAATATCCCTCAACAACTGGAGTGGGAGAGGTAAGCCATTAACTTCCTTGTTGGAGTATAAGCTAACAAAGTTGAATGAAACAGCTATCTTCACTCAGATTTTCTCTTTATTTGGCCATAAGGAACATATGGCATTTTTTTTTTTTAAGGAAATGGAGTTAAACAAATGCACTGATCAAGAGAAGGAGATGACAAACCACAAACTGGATAAAAATATGTGCAAAAGGCATATCTGATAATGAACTGTTATCCAAAACACACAAACAATTCTCTTAAAATTCAACAGTAAGAAAACAACCCACTTAAAACGACTTCAATGGACTCCTCACCAAAGAACACACGTAGGTGGTGAACAAGGATATGACACAACGCTTCACAACCCATGTCATCAGGGAAATGCTGATGCCCTGGGATATGCTACACTTCTAGTAGAATGGCCAAAATCCAAAACACAGACAACACTAAATGCTGACATAGGTGTAGAGCAACATGAACTCTCCTTCATTGCTGGTGCAAATGAAAAGTAACATAGCAACTTTGGAAACTTGGCAGTTTCTTACAAAACAAACACATCGATCCTCCCCCAAAGAGCTGTATCTCTTAGAAGTCTACCAGATATCTAAGACACAGGTTTGCTCTGCTGTGTAGCCTTGAAAGAGCCTATAACATGAACTGTGGGAAAATCATTCTTGCATACTCTCAGCATGGAAATGATGGACATTGAATAGGAGAGCACTTATGACTGCCATAGTGGAAGATAGCAGGAGGGGTTTTCACAGGGGAACCCATCAGCAAGCGTCCCCCAGCATTAAGGTCATACAGACCAAAGGGAGGGAGAGAGCATGCTGATGCCTTTGGTTGAAAGAAGAGGTAAACTAGAAGGGCTGCCCCATTTAGTGTGCTGGTCACTCATGCACAAGGCCATCCAGCCAAGGGAATTAGAGCAGGGGGGAGATCCAGCTCCAGCTCTACTCTTCATCTTCCTGGAGAAAGGGCTCCTTTTCCTAATTTGCACAAAGATTCTGAATGGGATGGGGCACTGGCAGTTTCATGATCTTTCACAAGCACGTTTTAATCAAAAGTAAGGGTTCTGGGGGCTGTTGTTCCAGTTGTTTCACTGGTGGGAAGAGACCAAACCCTAAACCAGAGATTTGAGGTTTGATGTCTATTACTATTCCTCTAGTGTAAGTGACTGAGGACGCCTGGGGAAATGTAGGTCACATCCATTAGATATTAATTTCGTTAGAAGTCTTTATTTATACTTTTATAAAAGGACTTTAATATATACAGAACTTGGGCTTCTTCTTCTTCTTCTTTTTTTTTTTTTAGTGAGAAGTTAATTTAAGGTGACTTTCTAGATAGGAATGTACATTTTAATTTCCCACCCTTTGTCCCCTCCCCACCTTTTATTTAAGACTACCATGACATTAACTGTATGTGGGAAGTTATTCAATCTGCCTTCAAAGAGCTTTCATAATTTGGTTTTGAAGTGTGGAACAGTACACTTTATTTTAAATGTTCAGAACACTGTGTAGCTCTAGATGAGAAAAAGATTTTTTTTTAAAGCAAAGGTACTAAATACAGTGATTTATTTCCAATGGCATTATGTGCTACCTATTCAGATTGTTTCTCAGAACACACACACATTAAATGTTACATGTTAATCAGACCCCTGTTCAATATGAAAATGATTAGGGCATAAACATTTCATAATAGAAAGTTATGATTGAATGATATCTTCTGACTTGCTCTGTGGAACAGATAATCAAGTTGTCTTTCAAAGACTGAACCTGCAGTGAATGTTTTACTTGGGAAATAAATGAAATTGATTATATATTCTAAGCAAAAAAAAAAAAAAAAAAAGGAAAAAAAAAGAAAAGAAAGAAAAACCATACTGTAATTACTTTCAATCTCCTCATAAAATGTTTTTCCACTAGCAGAGATTCTCAAAATTGTTAGAAAATACAAGAGGATGAGAGCAAGAGCACATTAATCAGGAATTAGAAGTGGAGGAGACCTCTCGTGTTGATATACCCTCTTCTCACCAAGACATGCCTGATTCATGCAACTCAGTCCAACTTAAAGGGACCTAAGTGAGAGTCTCCACTGCTTCCCTCGAGGTAATCCTGCACTGAATTCTTCACTGAGTTTCACGAGACGATGGAGGCTCCAAGTGAGATGTCCAAATAATCCTTTTCTAAAACTTGTAGTCTTCAAACTATCTCTTTGGTCTGAAAATAATTTTGAACCAATTCCTTTTGCAAAGCTGAGCTGTCTCCTCTATTTACCTTCTTCCATGGCCCTCTCTGTTACTAGACCCAAATACAAGTATCTGCTTACGTCAAGCACTATGGGGCAACACGTGCAGTCCAATGACAAGATTAAAGTTGCATATATTAAAGTTCTGCTCTCCCCACTTCAACATATGCATGCCTTCCCTCTTCTCAAAAGATTAGCTACACAACAGACCAGTCAGGACGCCATCTTCTCTTTGCCTTTTAGCCCCTCACTCCTTTGCCATTCTGTATCTCATTGCTAACCTCCCAAAAACCTTTTCACTGAATGCTTTGGGAACACATTCTCAGTCCCTTGAAAGTTTTCTAAAAAATTTTCTCTTTCTCATTAAACTGATTGTTTCTCATTCTTTGGTCATTTTTTATCCCATATCCATGATTTTTGCTGTATCCTCATGACACCAGTGTTAAAATGATACTCATTCTCAGTTTGAGCTGAGGCAGAAATAGTCCCATTTTAACAAATGGAATAAATCAATAAAGCCAAGAAGTAAGGTGCTAAAACATGACAGAATATTTTGAAATTAGTTCATTCAACCTTAGTCCTTACGTTCTTCGAGGGTATAAATGGATTGACCAAATGGGCCAAGAGATAATTTCTCCTCCCCTCCCTTAGCCTCACTTAGAGGGAAGGATGTTGGGGAAGGAGAGATGAAAGATGTAGCACAAACTGGGGTTTAGAATAAATGGGAGACAGCCAGAAAAGAATGTTTCTTTGATTAAAGAAGCTTCCTTCATGAGGGAAATTTTGGGAAATTCTTGAAAATAGCTTCCTCCAGGGGCGCCTGGGTGGCTCAGTGGGTTGAAGCCTCTGCCTTCGGCTCAGGTCATGATCCCATGGTCCTGGGATCGAGCCCCGCATCGGGCTCTCTGCTCAGCGGGGAGCCTGCTTCCCCCTCTCTCTGTCTCTGCCTTCCTTTCTGCCTACTTGTGATATCTGTCAAATAAATAAAATCTTAAAAAAAAAAAAAAATAGCTTCCTCTGAAAACATCCCTCACTGGGGATCTGCCATATTCACAGGTACTATTGCCAGATATGACCCACCCTTCCCAGAAAATCGAAGAGGAGTCAAAGGCAGCCTGGTGTGGGACAGGAGGAGGAGAAGGAAATAAGTCAATGTTAGAAGAAGTTTATCCTTATCCCCACCCTGCTGCAGACTGTCTAGACTGACGCAGCACCAAGATGACAGAGGAGAAAGCTTTCCCTTTGAAGCAAATTTAGAGTTGTGGTGATTAAACTGTGTGGCCCTTTTACTTATTGAACTGGTGTTGCTCTTTGGACTCTAATGAACAGAGAGTCTTTGACCCTAACAGAAGGGCAGAAGGATTACAGATCAGATGTAAAAGAACTTGTGGGCTGGGAGCAGAAGAGAGAAGTGTTGGTTTCTTCTTTCACTTTAGGAGATCTTATTCTTCCCACCCAGCACACTATTAGCATTTGTGATGGCTTTCTGAGACCTTTTAAGCTTGGTTTCCAGGGCTCGACATGTGCACAAGCTCATCATATCTCCAATAACAGAAAAGAGAGTCAAATGTTCCAAGGTCAAAACCAATCAGGAGGCATAAGAACACCCTGTTGGTCATATTTAAAGATTCAGAATTCTGCGTAGAATCTTATCCACGAACATAAATTTATGTTTTTTTCTTAAACAAATTATTTTTTTTTAATTTCTTTTCAGCGTAACAGAATTCATAGTTTTTGCACCACACCCAGTGCTCCATGCAATGCGTGCCCTCCATAATACCCTCCACCTGGCTCCCCCAACCTCCCACCCCCCACCCCTTCAAAACCCTCAGGTTGTTTTTCAGAGTCTATAGTCTCTAATGGTTCATCTCCCCCTCCAATTTCCCTCAACAAATTATTTTTTAATCAGGTTTTTATTTTTTAATATGACTTAGATACAGTAAAATTCACCCTTTTTAGGGGCACAATTTCAGGTATTTTGATAAACATACCTACGCATGTACCTATTACCACAATCAAGATATAGAATATTTTTATCACTCCCAGAACTTTGCTCATGCCTCTTTGCAGTCATTCCCTTCTCCTACCACCAATTCCTGGCAACCACTGATCTGACTTCCTCTCTCATAACATCATTTTTCCTCTCTCATAACATCATACAAATTAAATAATGCAGTGTGTAGTCTTCCCTACCTGGCTTCTTTTACCTAATAAAAGTTTTGAGACTCATCCATTTTATGTGTATCAATAGCTTTTACCTTTTTATTATTGCCTAACATTCCAATATATGGATATATCAC
Organism: Mellivora capensis; assembly: GCA_004024625.1. NCBI lineage: Eukaryota > Metazoa > Chordata > Mammalia > Carnivora > Mustelidae > Mellivora > Mellivora capensis. The sequence continues at coordinate 780 of PISX010008102.1, read as the reverse complement.
ATTTTCTTTATCCATTCATCTGGTCGATAGATATTTGGATTTTATTACAGCTTTTGACAATTATGAATAAAGCATTTTAATTTAAAATTTAAAAAATATCTTTAGTTTTGTCTTGAGCAGTAGGTTTAAGGCATTAATTACATGTGTACTAATTTGCATATATTTGCATACATAGCCATTAATATAAACATATAACTATTCATATGAAGCCACCTGTCTTTGTATTCTTTAAAGACATTCATCTCAGAAAGGCTAGTGCTTTGTAAACCATGTCTTAGGAAACAATGATACAACTGAATTCTTTCTCCCCAGCTCCCATGTGTTCCCAGCTTCCATGGCAGGTTTATTAAAGGTGGCAGTTCCTTCTCCTGCACACCATGAGGCAAGAGGTCATACCAGTCTTTTCCTAGCTCTCAGTGCTTCTTCAAGAGAGCTTTTCTTCCAACTCCCTGTGATAAACCTACAGGCTGTGAAGCTCATTCCTTTATGCAACAGACACTGAGATAAAGGAATTCAAATTCTCATTGGAGGAGATGGTTGCCTATGTGTAAAAATAAGGTCTGACATATTCGAGAAAAAACTTTTTGTTTTTTTTTTTAATTTTTATTTTTTATAAACAAATTTTTATCCCCAGGGGTACATGTCTGTGAATCGCCAGGTTTACACACTTCACAGCACTAACCATAGCACATACCCTCCCCAATGTCCATTACCCCACCCACCTTTCCCGACCCCCTCCCCCCAGCAACCCTCAGTTTGTTTTGTGAGATTAAGAGTCAC